>BQNB010047278.1:6245-22025 GCA_026074375.1 Tanacetum coccineum | reverse complement strand
TATTTTCATTATATATCTTCTAAGTTCTAATGATTTGGGTAACGAACACCATAAATGGTTCAAGTGCTTGTATTTTTCATGTGAATGTTTTGAGATGTATTCTCATAATCGTTGTTGATACATCTTACAATGGGTGTGCGTAAATGGTCCCTACAAATTTCTTGATACAACTCGTAAAGGGCGTGCAAAGCTCGATCCAAACCACTCGACCGGATCAGGCCAGGACGAAATACGTTAGTCCATACACGATCCATGAGGTGCTAAAGCTTATGAAGCCTCAAACCCTGAATTTTGTTCTAACGAATGAAGTAAAGTTGTTCCGACAAGAACTGGCATTTCTAACAATACTGTTTGGACCCGAACGTGTTTTTAACCATAACCGTACCAACACCAAATCAGTATTATCCAATCCAGTTCTTTTTTTTTTGAACGGCAATTTTATTAAACACTAGCAAGGAGCTAGATCAACAACAAACAATATAAGGGTTTTTAAGTACCAAATTTGTTTGTCCCGTCCATATCTTTTGATGTGTTCACCTACACATCTTCAGTTCATATAATCAAATCCTATTAGACCGGCCGTTATGGTGCCTTCCCACCAAACGCGGAGGCCTCATTTGGCGCGTGAAGGCCATATAGCGCCATTGCAAAGGTTTTCAAGGTTCTAACCGGTAAGCTCCAACCGGGGGGGAACTATCTTTTAGATTCAGATTATGACACAAATTCATCCTCGTTATGAATAATGTTAGGTTTTACAATCTAATTAACCATATTAATTAACACGAGTACGCAGCGGAATAAAGATAACATGTAGAATACATTAATTAACAAGAATAGAAGAAGTGTACCTTTTAGCACGAAACGATACACCGTTTAAAGGTAACCGTAAACACCGTCTTCTATATACGCGTGTGTATAATGTCACACGCGAAACCACAAGAATCAAAGTATGATTCCTCTAAGCTTCCACACACTATACGTTCTTAGCAAACAACGAGGTATGCTAGTACTAGTAGTGAATAAACAAACAAATACCTTCGTCTTTGATATCTTCAATCAACACACGAATACAATGTAATGGTTTGTGTTTGTTGACCGAAACCCTAAGAGGGGTATAGAACTCGATCGCACAACACAAGGAATAAGCAAAACCGAAAACCCTTGATGTATTCAAGGTTCGGTCGAAACTCCAGGGAGAAAACACAAGGACGATTTAGGGTTTGGTTTTTTAGTTTTTGGTATATCAAATAATGAAAAACCAAGCTCTATTTATAGCCCTCAAATCAATCTTCTAATCCTATTAGGAGACTATGTTTCCAGCCGACTAGAACAAGGAAAAGGGTCAAACCGAAAATTCCTTTTTCTCAGTTTTGCGTATTAAGTCCTTTAACTTTTAAATACTTAAATCTCGTTAACATTTAACGATTGTTTGTCTAATCACTTAATATATTACATTAATATATTTTCTCGTTATTCTACATATAAACGTGTGCGTCCCCTTAGGCTCGAAAACATTTCCGGACATATACATTTTATACAATGGACATATTCCAACAGTATTAAGTGTGATATTTTTATGTATTTTGTTAGTATGTAAGGTGTGCATGCTTAAAGGTTCGAGAATGAGTGACATGTCAGCGGGAAGAGGGTTGCTCGGCACTAGAGTGGCACAACATATTGAAGATAGAGAAACAACTTTTAAAGAGAGAGAAACATTATTTTTTTGTGGTGAGTGAGTATTTGTATTTTATAGGTATTTTTAAACGATAAAAAATTAGAAAAAATTAATGAGAGAGAAGATGCCCTAAAAATTAACATTGTGTTCTCGAGTTCAATTTTAAAGGGAAAAGAAAAGAAAAGAAAGAAAACTTAAATAAATTGTGTTCTTGAGTTTTTTTTAAGGATAAAAAACAAAGGAAGAGGAGGAAAATGGAAGAAATGTTTTTTTTATATGTAAAAGCTGATTGATGGTGAAAAACCCATCACCAAACACCTCACCCATAGGCGGATGACTACTACGTAAGGTAGGGATGGTCGTGCCATGGGTTCGTGCCAAGCTCTGGCGTGAGATTGAGCCATGGCCACCACTCCGTGGTTCCGCCAATGCCTCACGCGGCCGTGGCAAACAGCCCACTCTAAAGTTTATTTTATTTAATTATATTTTTTTTAAATTATCCGACGTGAAGCGGGTTTTTGTTTGAAAAAAATACCACCCAAAACCCTAAATTGTTAATTGTATAAACGCCCCCCTTTAAAATCCTATAAATACCCCCTTAATATTTTATAACTTCAACACGACAATTTCTAATATATTCTACATCAATACTTCGCATTTTTCTTTGAAAATATGGATCCAAAATAAACTCAACGATTTCTACACCAACCTACACATAACTATGCATTATGTGATGCTTTCATTCAAACCCGACTATGATTGCTATAATGCGGAGATTACGATCGTATCAACATTATATGTATTTTGTGTAGAGCAAGAACCGGGGTTTCGAGTTTCACGATACCTATTAGAGGAGGAGATACATATAATCGTGAACAGAAGGATCGAAGAAAGGCTAATCCGACAGACTATTTTGGCGACGACGAGTACGAGCCTAAATATTCCAAGATAAACGTTTAGCGAATGTATCATATGAGTTCTACACTTTTAATACAATAGTCCCAACGAAAATCTTATTATCTGATGTCTGCCTATCCCGGGTACTTCACTAATTATCTCAGGCTCGATGCGACCAGGTGCCGTAAGAGTATTTGACCTTTTTAAAGTAGCACATCCGCCATACGCCACCTGCGGTACGGCACTGCGACCTAATGCATTTGGAATGAGGTATTTGCAAATTGCTAACGTACTATCAACGAGAATGTTTAGATATCTATACTAAATCACTCACTTTTTATATAATCATAAGTTTTTAAAGAAGACCAAGAGCAACAGATATTGAAAAAACAGAAAATGAGCCATCATTCTCCAGCGACCATATGTACCTGTCAACACGAGGCACCAACGAGATTGTTTTCATGATCTCCGCCATTTATTATCCAATCCAGTTCTTGATTTAGTTTAATCCGGTTTTGGACGATCAATTAATCAAATCTTACCAACTTACCAATCTTATGATAAGTTTCACTATGTACCAAATTTGTTTGTCCCGTCCATATCTTTTGATGTGTTCACCTACACATCTTAAGTTCATATAATCAAATCCTATTAGACCGGCCGTTATGGTGCCTTCCCACCAAACGCGGAGGCCTCATTTGGCGCGTGAAGACCATAATGGGTTGGTTCGGTGAAGGTGTTCACCTAACGAAAAAGAAAGAAAAAAGGCTTTTGTTTGAAAGTGTGTGTAAGGTATATCGTGGTGTATGTTTGTATTTGTTGAGTTTTACAATCTAATTAACCAATTAATTACACGAGTATCATGTAACGAGTGTGCATGCTCAAAGGTTCTCGGGCAAATAGAGCTGCACATGTCACAAGGGAAGAAGGGTTATCAAAAAAATTTTCCTGCCTCGGAATAATTCACTAGAGTGCAAAAACATATTGAAGAGAGGAGAAACAACTTTTAAAAGCAGAAAGTAACATACATTTTACAGTTTACTTGTGAGTGCAGTATTTGTATTCATTATAAGTAACACATTTTTACAAAAACGATAAAAAATTAGAAAAAATTAATGAGAGAGAAGATGCCCTAAAAATTAACATTGTGTTCTCGAGTTCAATTTTAAAGGGAAAAGAAAAGAAAAGAAAGAAAACTTAAATAAATTGTGTTCTTGAGTTTTTTTTAAGGATAAAAAACAAAGGAAGAGGAGGAAAATGGAAGAAATGTTTTTTTTCATGATGTAAAGCTGATGTGATGGTGAAAAACCCATCACCACACCTCACCCTTAGGCGATGACTACTACGCCTCTAAAGGTGATGGTAAGGTGATGTGTTAAAAAGCTAATGTGACGCTGAGATTTACGGAGACATGTGATCCAAGTCCCCCCCCCCCCCCCCCCTAATGGAGGGGAAGGGGGGGGGGGGGGGGGGGGGGGGGGGGGGGGGGGGAGGGGGGGGGGGGGGGGGGCAAGCACCATCTAAAGAGTAAAGGGTCCAAAACCGACCCGAACCGACCAAAAGCGGACCGGGCACTGAAACCTCCGACCAAAATCGGACCGGACTGAAACCGACTTCGGCAAAAACACCGGACCGAAGACCGGACCAAAATGGTCCGGTCTTGTCCGGGTCGGTCCGGTCCAACAAGGCATAATTGTCGGTTTCTTCGTAAGACCGAACCGGACCGGATCGACCGGACCGAGGACCGAAAATAAGGAAAATGATGGATCGAGGGCCGGACCGAAATAGGTTCGGTCCTGTCCGGTTTGGTTTGGGCCAGTTTCTCGGTTCGGTCCGTTCCACAGTCCGTTTTGCTCACCCCTAGTCTAGAGTATATTTATAGCTATGAAACAAAAGGTTGTTCCACGGTAAAAGTTACTCTCTTAAAATGCTAAACGAGTAAAACATGTGATCAGAATAGTGACACATTAATCGGCCATTTTTTTGATGTTTTTGAATTGGTGAAGTATATTAGCACAAACTAATGAAAGTTGCAACAAACGGTCATGTAGAAGCATCAGACATGGTCACTGAAGAAATCCAATGTAACAGACATTGCATTGCGAATGATACCAGTACCATTTTGACATACCAGAGAACCTTTTACCATTTTTGACCCATTCTCTTCATTACTCACTATCCTTAATCTATTGCAACTCCAAACACAAAGACCAATATAACTCTATAACTCTGGTACACTTGCTGAAGGAGATATATGTAACATGACTTTTATCATAACAAACCTTGGCTTATCCATACATGGATCCTCCAATGGATTGAGACAAGCTCTATAACTCGGCTAATAATAAGTTCTCCAAGTGCACAACCTTCTCAGAATAGGAAACCAGTAAAAGCAAACTATGTTTTCTTTGACTGCATAAAAAACCACAAAATCCAAGTATAGGAGTCCCAACCAAGACTCACTAAACTGGAACAAGGGTCATCCAAGCAGAAACGATTCATCAGCTAAATAGACTTGGCCTTACCTTATTGATTATTTTTTTTCTTATAAACAGCTACACTGATTTAAATAGTTTTGTGTACTTCTATGATGTATACTAAATTTCATCACTTGTTCAGCAACTAAAAACATATACAGTATCAAAATGAATAAATTGTATAGTTGACACTAAGAGGTGGCCTATTGTTCTCCTAAAAACATCAAGAAACCGTATAATCTATGCATTCTCTAATTCATGTTCTTTCGTTCAGATTTTATGGCCTCGTAAGAAGTCATAACCTCCTTGAACCTTGCTTCAGCAACCTCTGAAAAAACCATTAAACATCACATCTACATTAAATAAACTAGATGTTACGTATATATTCCAATAAAGAAAGTATGAAAAAAGCGTGCACCTTTGTTTTCTTGGTGTTGATCAGGATGATACTGTTTTGCCTTGCTCCGAAATGCAGTCTGCATTCAAGTAAAACCAACACCATTTTACATCCAACAAACAAGAACATTTTTATCCACATACCTAAAAGGGTTCATAAAACTATATCTAAAGATAGCAATATGTCCATTTATAGTCATGCTAAAGGAGTATTTATCCTTCTAGTTTTCCTCCGTCAACCTACTAGGAAGATGTACCAGTCTAATAATCAAATGAAAGTACAATTATCTTCTAACCCAAGCTCAAACAGTGTAGAGGATAAGATTTTAGATCACTGCAAGTGCTTTTACCTAATCATTTAATAAACCATGTCTTTACTACAACACACACTGTATCAGTTGATTTCCAACCAAAATATCATATAATGCAACAGCTAAACAGAAGAGGTAATAAAAAAAAGTGTTTACCTTGATTTCATCATCCGTGTATGGCGTTGTCCTTGACCTATAGCCAGAAAAAAAAATGTAGAATATAAGTACACTTGCTTTTTGAAAGGACACAACGGACCACTTATCTAAGCAACATAAATAATACAAAAGAGAGAGGCAACGAATCAGTATGCTTCCACTAAGAGGTGCACCGTCAATGGCAATGCAAGACTTGTGCCTAATTCTCTCCTAATATCAACTTGAAAAGGTGTCTTGCCAGCACCTAGTGCGAGTGTATTGGTGCGACAATATGCTTGATGATAATTTGCATAAGCATACATTATCTGATAAAGAGTTTCTTATTAATGGCGAGAACTATAGTCATCATTAAACTAAACAATCATTCTAATATCTATCCTGGAGGAATAGTCAATGACGAGGCCAAAACAAGTTTCATACCACTACTTTTGGGAAGACCATTAGGCAAAGGCTAAAACAGATGTAGATAACAGGTTTGGAAAATAAAAAACAAAAAGAATGGAAGATGAAAAAAAATAGGCGGTTATAAAGGACCACATACCCTTTTCCATAACTAGTCACACGCTACCCACATTAAGCTCTTTCCGTCATCTCCTTTTCTATAATACTCCCACATTCTTCACCATTAATTTTTTTTTATTTCTTAAAAATTCACCGTGTTCTTCATCCTACATCAACACAACTAAACTTCTTTAAACTATCCACAACCACCCGTAACACAAAAGATGTACATTATTTTACATCTTTTGTTTGGTTTGATGTTATTATTATCAGTACATATGTTGTTACATATATTTTTTAGGTACCATTGACTTTTCTTACTTTATTTATATACATAATTTCTTTAACCATTCGATAAACCCCGGTGGCCGATCACACCAACCACGCTTTTTTTCCAAACACAAACCACCCACTGTCACAACCCGTAAATTCTCGATCAATATTTAAGCCGTTTCCGTTTGACAATTTGAATTTTTAATGTTTCGTTTAATTTTTACGGGTAACCGGGAAGTTGTTCTGTTATTTACTGAGAATCATTGCCGGAAGCGATCCGTGCATCCAATCATCGTAGTCTTTTGTCAGTATACGCGTTTTTACGTTTTTAGTTGATATTTAAATTTTCAGAATTTTTCGTAAAGTTTCTACGAGTTTTCAGTTCTTGCGTATTCCGTGAGTAGCTAGAATTATATAGTGTGTGCATGGTTACCTACAAATTAAATCAAGAGCATCTTTGCATGTCCTAGAAAATGGGAGATCAAATTGGTCCCCCACCCCCTTGTTCCCTTTGTTCCCACGTCTAACACACACACACTCTCATGGGATTCTCATTTTGAATTTTGAATTAGGAGACATGTTTACCCCACCACTTGGTTAGTACTAGTACTCTATTAGGCTCTCATTGGAAGATCATTTTGGTCCCCCTTTGCCCTTTTGTCTCCACACCGAAACCACACACATACACACACTTAGGATGCCAAATTTTGAAATACATTATACATATAGGTCCAAGTTCATTATTCTCTCACTAGAAAAACACACATATCTTTCTTTCTCTCCTCTCTTGTTCGAACCAACACACACACAAATCCATATATTTTCAATCTTTGATCAAAACCATTTGAAGATAAAGTGTTCGGGTTGATATTCACGTAGTTTATAAACAACGTTTGGGTTGTTTTAGTCTCTAATCATCGTCTAATCCTTCGTATTCTTGTAAGTCATCAAATCTTCATAAATCTTGTACTTTTATGTTCATCTTTATACATATATACTAGTTGTACAAACGGATTATAAAAGTTTAAATTTTAAACTACGTAAACCTTAAAAATGTTACTTTATGTTTCAAAAATAAATAAAAGAAGTATAAGGAAATCATAGTTTTGTGATCGTGGTTATTTTTATATAATAAAAATGGTAACTTATGGCTTATTATATTCGGCTTATTTAAATAAGCTTTTGGGAAAGCTTATTTGATCTTATTCGACTTATATAACTTATGTTTGGTTCGACCCAATAAGGAAAACGAAGGGAATGTTTTGTTCGAGCTTATTTAATTCGACTTATATTTTATTCGGCTTATTTCTTGCTTATTTTTGAAAGGACAAGACGTTAAGCTTATTTGGCTTAACAAATAAGCCAAAGAATGCTTAAGGGGCTTTTAAGCCACATCCCACATAAAAAAGCCGATGAACCGCGAGCTTAACTCATAAGCTTAAGGTCGTTATTTGTTTTATGGCTATTACGACTTATGATTAGCTTAATGATGAAACCAATTCTTATTTACTACCTCTTTGCTTATCGGACTAGTTATAGAGTTTTTATTGATCGAACTTATGAAATGTAAATTGAAAGTGAGTTTTTATTAAAGTCTATGACTTTGGAAAACATGTAAACACGAACGGGTCATGCCGAAATTTTGTAAGAATTATATACTTAGATTAAATTGTGAAAATATATTTTTATAAAACTTTTCCCAAAAAAAGCATGTTATTTATAAACGATAAATAATATACACTTAACTTATATAAATACATTAAAATACATATCTATGTTTTCTACATACATATTTAATTTAATTACCGACCGTTAAGCGTGCTCGTGTGAGAGAAGCACTAGCATGGGTGACCTACCGGGAAGTGTGTACATTAAAGATATAAAAACATCATAATCGAAAGGTTTTAAATCACTATTTGAGATTATTGGGTAAAATGCCGAACAATATATATGTATAAATATATTTTATTTGATCGTTATTAAACGACATTATATATATTTTATATATATACCTTCAACCACAAAACCGATCACTAACGTTTTAATTATAAGGACATTTACAAAAGTATTTTTACATAAACGTTTATACAATATCCGTATTTTCCTATCATTCCGATTCTAAGTCGAAACCTATATTCTCTTAGGTTGCGTTCGTGTACCGTCATTAGTTTCCGTGTGATCATATTCTTAGACGTTTACTCTTTCATTTCACCGACCTCGAGTGATTTCATACCACTAACCTCTTTAACCTCGTTTTGAATAATATATTATTATAACTTGGGTGAGGAGAAACATTGCTTGCTTTTAAAACTGGACACAAGTACAATATATATGTGAGAAATTCCCCGTTTACTTGTTGCCTAAGTAGCGTTTAGACCACTATTGCCTGAATTATCATCATCTGTTAATTACTTGACCGGGAGAGGACCGTTTAAAGGGAGCGGCGAGTGAATATATAGATCTAATTGGGACTAATTACCCTATCCGGTAATGAAGCACTTACTAGTTCGAGATATTCAAGGACTAAACGGATATATGATCATAGTCGAAACTGTTTAGGGTGGTCTGGGTCGGACACCTGAAGGGCAAGCCTTTATAGCACTGTACATGCTATCTTTCAGTATTAGCTTCAGTGTCATGAGCCTTAGTAGCAACTAATAACCGTTTTTATGTAAGTTGTAATTAGTTTTATAACTGTCCATACGTTTTTGATAACTTGTGGTCCACATTAATTACGTTGGAAATAAACCTATGAATTCAACCAACTTTATGTTGTACGTTTTAGCATGTATTTTCAGGTACTATAGCTTTGGACTTCTCTGAATGTGCAATGCTGGAAGGTCTAACGTCAATATGCTATCATCTTCAAGACTTTATTATCATTCATACCACGTTGTCTTTTTAAAAACTTAATATATGCTTCCGCAAAATCGTTTTTAAATTTCTTTCAAATCTTGCAAAACTTATTCATTTTAATAAACACAAGCAAAAATAACGAGTTATGTATTTATCAAAACGTCCATTTTAGTGGTCGTTCTTTGTATCTTGTGTGATGTATATTATGACGTCACGCCCCCGGACACGTATTCCGTCTAGGCCCCGTTTGGGGGTGTGCCACCCACATGCTACAGAAATTTACTATGTATTTCAAGGACACAACATTTTTAACATGGATGGAACATTGCAGTGCATCAAGAAGATTTTCCTCGCAATGAAAGAACTTAATATTACAGGCCACTCCACGCACTAAACGGTCCTAGTTGAAGGAAGTTTTACTTTATTTTCTTTCCCGCAACTTGTAGCCAAAAAAGCTTTATTTGTTAATTTCAACATCCTTAAAGTTTTAGAACAGACATTTGTGCACGGTTGATTCGTTACATAATCTGGGTTGTTTAGGTTAAGATATCTTCTAAAATCATCCATTATACGATCGTTATGGATAGATATATCGTTTGAAAGACAGTCATGGTCGGCGTGTCAACTCAGCAAAGTTAAACCATAATGGACTTCTAGCATGCCATCAAGGATACTCATCATTTCCAAGCATTTGACATATAAGGGTTCCATACTAAGAATAATTGCTACATACACCAATAAACGGATAACCATATTGTTGATAACTTCTTGATCAGGACTTCCCGATGCTCCCAAGGCCAAAAAGGAGATAACACTTAATGTGCTACAAAAAGTGAGGCATATTTTCCATTTTGTTCATGTAGCCAATTTTTTTCTCACGCTTCTAGTACAATACAAATGTTTCATTATTAACTTGTGTGTGTGTATGTTATCTCATTATGTCGATAGAACTTGCATACATGTATATATATATGAATTAAGGATTATATTAGTAAGTCCGAAAGTGTTGAATTCAAGCAATACACACATCTGATCCGACCTTCCTGACGTGTCGAAATGCCTAGTCCTTAATCTACTGAGCATGGAGCCAAATTTAGTCAAACTTAATTGTGACTATACAGTCTGTGGCGGAGAAACGAGGGGGCAGCATGGGCAGCTGCCACAGCAAAATGTTAATTTGTAGCAAAACTTCAGACTATATCCATGTAATGTAGGATGGACTAGATGGTTAGGTGGTGGACTAGAAAACTAGAGGTCAGGAGTTCGATCTCCGTTCACCATTTTATTTCCTTGCTATTTTTTTCCTGGTTAATCGTTCTGGGGGCATCAATTAATCTATTCTACCATAGCATTAACTGTTATTGTAAAACCTACCCTTAGACTTGGTTCAACAAAGGAGCCTAAAATCCAAATTTAAACTATTTTAACTGTTAACTATTATAAGCAAAGCAAATGTTGAATGCATTTTGAATTTCACTGACAGTATGTAGAATCCAAACTTTCTGTATTAATAATCCTAACTTCTAAAGGTTTTATCTACGAAAGGTCGATGGGGTCAAGTTGATATTTCCAGCCTTTCATAGTTTAAGAAAAATTACTAGCCCATTACCTCATCCAAATGATAAAATCCTGATCAACTCCTAGATAAATGTTATTAAATGGCCTCAAGCGACAGCTCACTCTATAGGAGAGTACTGGTTTGCATAACTCTTTCTAAAGATGCACTCTAGAACAAGATTTAGTAAAGATTGAGGGTGCTATTGATCTGAAAAAACTGTGCTCAACAGCACATACAGAATCATCCACATATGCCCTCTTTCCCAAAATTGCATGAGCCTTTCGGCCATCAATATTAATGCCATACTATATAGATTCTATTCTTTGGAAAGGCTAAAAACTATTAGATTCTTTTGAACTTCCCAAATTTTAAAGCAATATATACTAGTTTCCATACTCTAATATGGTTAATAGAAACTCAACCACAATTTGTACTTGTGGCATTTGGATCAACATCAACTTCCTTCCATGGTCATCAGGTTATATCTAGTTGGATAAGCGTCACCTAAAAATGTACATTCATAAAACTTGAACCACAACTTATAACTGAGAATCAAATTCTTAGGCCAGAAGGAATATCATAGCCATAGGATTGTAAACTAGAACCTACAAGAAAACTAGGGCATCAGCATGGACAAAAGGATTCATAAAGTAGTTAATAAGCAAATATTAATCAGAACAGCATTAAGCAAGTAAAACGAACAACATAGGTCAAGGTATGGCTAGTGAAGTCCTACCTGCTGAGCCCCAATACGGCATAGTGATGAGACAAAGAATAATTTGCAGGAGTCTGATGAGGTTCCCTAAAATTACTCCAATTTCCATATGTTGTATCAGTTTTCCAGTACCAATCATCCCGTTGAAAATGGTTATAAAAATGATATTCAGCCGAAGTATCCTCCCTCCGTCTCTCGTATCCCTTCCTGTGCTTATTTCTCTCCCTATTGAAAATACTTTGCATTCGCCTTACTCGCTCCTGCAAAACAGCATTTACCACCATTTTATATGTATTAAACTCAACATCCTGATATAAAAACTATGTCTATTCATCTTTAATTTATTTATAATATATTTTTTTACTAAGGTTATAAAAGATATTAGATACTAGAGATGCTAATACACACCACTCTCTCCATTTTTTCTTCATACTCCTCCTTCAAGCGACGAGCATACCTTTTCCGAGCTTCATCCTGAAAACCAGATCGAGAAGATCCACCAGTTGCGCCAGTTGCGCCTTTAAATGATGACTGTGATGCGGTAAACTATTTCAGTAAAAACAAACAGAGTCAGTTTCACAACTTAAATCAAAATATAAAAACTTATCCATACAACCAGCAAAATATTTGTTGCAGGTCTATAACTCAACTACAACATACTAGACAAATATAGATTTTTTTAATTTTTTTTTTTTATTAGCAACGATTAACATGTATCCACAACAATGCTAGGTAGAATTATAAGTTTTTTCTTTTCCAATGATAGAATATTATTAATACCTGAGAGGAAAGCCATTCAGCACTCCTCCGCACTTGTGCAACCTGTCACATTGTTCAAAATGTCACATGACCCATAACCATAGCAGTAGCCTATGTGATGTGAGAATGCTCTTCAACCGATTAGTTGCCGGTTCAAGTCCCGGACATGTGTGATAGATTCCCAGACATGTGTGATAGATTTGTGGTGTATATGGTGTGAGATAGTTAGTTTGTCTTTCAAAAAAAAAATTGTACTAAGGGGTTGTTTGGCATTGCATTTCTAACGTTTGGGTATAGTGAAACTTCGGTTTAATTTATCAGTCAAATAAACAGTAGTCTAAGAGTAGTTGTAATAAAACTAGGAATTGTTTGTTTTAGCTTATTTTTCAGACTTATGAACTTTTTTTGTTTGCTCATTTTCCATTTTTAAGTGATAATAAGCTCACAAGTAGACAAAAAAAAAGTGTTGAACAATGGAAGTTCATAAGCTCAAAGTTAAGCTAAAACAAACATCCCTTAATTCATGTCATCCACTTAGAGGGGAGGGAACGGATGGCTGGTAGCTTGGCGCCAAGCCTTGGCGCGAGAAAGGCCGATGGCGCACCACTCCGTGGCTCGCGCCAAGCCTTCTCGCGCCGTGGCTAACAGCCCAAGCCAAACTCAAATTTTTTTTTTTTTATTTTAAATCTATCCGTTAGGGGGAGCGGATATTCAAAAAAATACCCCCAAAATCACAATTTTACCCCTTTAAAAATCCTATAAATACCCCCTTTTTATTTCATACTTCACACACACTTTCAATACATCTTCTACTTCAATACTTCTCTTTTTTCTTTCAAATATGGATCAAAATAATCTCAACGATTTTGACCCAACCGACACATACGATCATTATGATGCTTTCTTTCAACCCGACTATGATCGATATATGCGGGATTATGAGTCGTATCAACATTATGTGGGTTTGTGTGAGCAAGAAGCCGGGGGTTCGAGTGATGGTCCAAAGAGGAGGAGGACATATATATTTCGTGAACGAGAAGAGGCGGAACAAAGGCTAATCGACGACTATTTTGGTGACGACGAGTATGAACCGAAATATCCTGAAGAAAAGTTTAGGCGCAGGTATCGTATGAGTTCTACACTTTTTAATAAAATACTCAACGATATCTTAAGTTATAATGTGCAACCCCTGCCTGAGTACTTTAGGTATTTTAGAGTACGGATCGATGCGATCGGTCGTAATAGTATTGGTCCTATTTTAAAGTGCACATCCGCCATACGCCAAATGGCATACGGCACTGCACCTGATGCATTTGATGAGTATTTGCAAATTGCTGAACGTACTTCACGAGAATGCTTAGATCACTTTACTAAATGCATTCACGTTTTATATCATAATAATTTTTTAAGAAGGCCAACTGCAACTGATATTCAAAAAACATATCAATTGCACGAAGAAAAACATGGACTCCCGGGAATGCTCGGGAGTATCGATTGTATGCATTGGGATTGGAAAAATTGCCCAAAGGCCTTACATGGGCAGTTCAAAAGGAGTACTCATAAATACCCAACTCTTATGTTAGAAGCTGTTGCTGATCAAAAATTGTGGATTTGGCATGCATATTTTGGGGTTCCTGGTGCGAATAATGATTTAAATGTGTTATATGGTTCCCCATTATTTGATGATGAAATTGCTGATATAGCTCCAGAGTGTCCGTTTGTTGTAAACGGGCATACATATAGGAAAGGTTACTATTTAGCCGACGGTATTTATCCAGCATGGTCTACGTTTGTCAAAACGTTTTCTGTTGCAAGGGATGAAAAATCCTTGAAGTTTAAGAGAGTTCAAGAAGCTGCAAGAAAAGATATTGAACGGGCATTCGGAGTCCTACAAGGTCGTTGGGGTATTATACGACAACCCGCGCGTGCAATGCAAATCAACACCCTCAAGAGAATCATGTATTGTTGTATAATTTTACATAACATGATATTGGAAGACGAGGGATTTGAAGTTAACTTCAGAGATATGTTCGTGAATCCAGCACCGAACATTGTTAAAGACTGGGTCGGAAGATGTGACTTACATGTTAGGAAGACAAAAGAACTACGCGATAGGAAAACACACACCGATCTTCGACAAGACCTTATGGAGCATCTATGGAATAATGATGATGAGTAGTTTGTGTTTTTATTTATGTAATGTTTAATAATGTTTAAGTTTTATGTAATTTTTAAGTTTTATGTAATGTTTAATATGTTTTAATTGAATAAAATTTAATTTGAGTTTATTTAAAAAAAATGCTATGGCACCAGAATCTGGTGCCAAACCACTCCTACTGAATTCTGGTGCCATGACATTTCTGGTGCCAAACTCCATTTTGCTTACGTGGCACCACTTTTGGAGTTTGACACCAAAATTTTGGCACCACGACTCCCTGTGCTCTTAGATAGAAAACACGTCACTGGATAAGTAGATAACACATTTCTAAAACCATTGTCCTTGCAAGTCTCAAGCCTCATCTTTTAGGTAACATATATATATGTACATAGCAATCAAGCTAGATGAAAAATGTAGCATACATGCAATTATGCATCATCTAAACCTACTCATTGGAAAAAGAAAAGAGACATGTACGTACGTTTCCATCAAAATACTTAAGCTGTATCAGTTCATAATATATCATCAGTGGCGGAGTCAGGATCTTGGCATATAGGGGGCAAAAAAAAAATTCTCCGAAAACATCTTCAAAAACCGTAACTTTTTAGTAGCGATTTAGCACTTTTTAGCAGTTTTTTAGCAGTTTTTAGCAATTTCTTAGCATCTTTTAGTAGCTTTTCAATAGCTTTTTGATATTTAAGCAGCCTTATCGGGGGCAATTTGATATTTAGGATGGGAGCAAGCTAAAAATAAGGCCATAAAAATACAATTTTTGCACTAAAAAAAAAATCGTCAGTTTATCGGGGGCAACGGCCCCCCTACCTAGTACATTGCTCCGCCCCTGTATATCATGGAATACATTTTTGTTAGGACGTGACACTCAATACATAAAATACAGTTAATATTTATATTTGGCCAATAACGAATTGAAGAGAGTTCAACATATATATTTTCACACAGAAAAAACAATTCCTAATCAGATTTCTCATGAGCAAAGTGATCATATGGAGAGGGAGGTTTCTAATGATGAAATTAAGAAATCTGTTTG
>BQNB010047277.1:0-43219 GCA_026074375.1 Tanacetum coccineum | reverse complement strand
AACCTATTAACATTAACATCTATATTTATACTGCATATAAAGCAAATTAGTATATTTGTTTTCATTCAATGCAAAAAATTAAGTAATAAAAGTTTTGATGCACATTGTATAATCTTTAATGCAAACAACAAAAAGTTAAAATTCAATAATACAAGCATTCATGCAATATGCACAATTAACCAATGCACAAACACATACTTATTGACTGGTCAGCACGTTTAATATTATTCTTAAAACACCCATTACTAATTAATGTAATGTCTAAAACACCTCTAAAATGAAAAGTACATGTTATTATATACATTGTACAAACTAATAAAACACACAAAGAATACATTTTATATGCTCTTACATATAGTTTTGAAAGCCGGACCGAACCAACGGGTTCAACCGGGAACATGAGTGGGCGCTGGTTCCCGGTGCGGCTAACAAATAAAATTCGTCTGAAAACGAATCGGAAAGAACCGGTCGGAACCTATAAAAATGGGTGAACCGGGCCTGATCGTGATCATTTTCTCTTTATTTTTATCTGGTTAATCAAATGGTACCCACTGCCGCAACGCGCGAGTACCCGACTAGTATAATACAAGAATGATTTGTTAAATAATATATTATATTATAACTTTTTTCCTGAAAAAGTTATACCAAGGTTATATAAGGCCGCTCTAAATGGAGTGTGACCACTGTCGTGAGGGGCAAACTCATGTACCACTTTTATTGGGTCCTCCCTTTTTGATGCGTGACAGCATGCAAAAAATCAGACCAAGGTTAAGGGTCTGACATTGTTAGTTACCATGCACTTTTATATTATTTATGTGAGTTGTGAGTGTGTGTGAGGAATTTTATAAAGTATATTTATATTAAGTGAGTATTTAATTGAATGGTGAATATGGCCTGATCATTCGGGGTGAAAATGAAAAAGAGTAAAAGGAGGTAAATAAAAAAAGAAAGCTGATGTGTCGTTGAGGTGGAAGGTGGCCTGATGTGACCATTAGGAGTAGTCTAAGACTACACTTATTCGTCACGATTGCAATCGTGAGGACTGGTGAGGGTCTCCGGTCACACGCCACCTCATTATGAGGTAGGGTGGTCACGCACGAGCAAAGCAAAACCAGCCTCACAATGGTGAGTCAGTCGCTTTTTGGTTTGTGTGACAACCCCCTCCCCCCACCACCACCACCACTTTGCAACGGATACTTGTGTAAAAAACTAAAAAGACTTTCCTCACAACCATTTCATTTACCTGTAAATACTCTTTAAACTTCAACATTTTTAAACACAACTTCTTATATACTCTGCCAAAAACAACTTCTCTTTACCAAAAATCTTATGGATTGTTCTCTTCCACATATCATCGAGGAAATCAAGGCTGAAGTAATGAAATAACTTGATGAGGATAACATTCGTATGCAAGCGATTATCGACGTGGCTGTGCTGTTTGAAAACGCAAGTATAGCTAAAGATGATATGATCAAAGCATACAAGGAATGTAAAGACATTCCGCAAGCAAGATGTGCTTTGATTGAGACTTTTCTAAAATTGTTTGGATGCATGTAATAAACAAATAGGACGATCGTGTTTTTTTTTCGTGTAATATTTTTTAGTTTTCTATTGTTTCTTAATTTTCGTATTATAATTTGAATTTTTATTAAATGAACGAAAAATTTGTTTGTTTAATCAACTATGTAATGTTTACGTTTTTGATTTCGTATGTGTGCATCTATGCAACGGATACATATAATTACATATGAGCCACCCAACTACCATTTTATTTACCTAAAAATACCTCTCAACTTCAATATTTTCTTCACATTTATACTCTCTACAATACCATTTTAATTAACAAAATGTCTCAAAAAAACACGCCTCGAAATACTAAACATTCCTAACTATACCACAACTCACTAATTTGTAGCTCCACAATGACAATACGACACCACATACAAAATCAAAATTTTTCAAAAATACCAAAAATATTCTTCTCCGACATGTATCTCTGATGACATCAAATAACGTCACTTTTATAGCATCATTTATCCCATATAAATTACCTATTTTATATAATTATTGCAAGAATTGCAAGAATTGTTACTTAATCATTTATATTTAAGATTTGCAGTAATTATGGAGTACTTTGTGAAGATTAGCAAAAAGGCGCGCATTCTGGAGCTTAAACGAATAAATCTGAAGAATATTATTTTGACACTCAATACGCCGTATCCATCAAGGAAGATACGGCGTATCTGTGCCTGCACTTCACAAGAAACCACGAAGAACAAAGACCAATACGCCGTATCCAGAAGATTTCTATACGCCGTATTCAAGATATAGTATATGAAGATTCTGGAAGATATCAAACGTGGTCTCTACTCCAAGAAACATCCAATACGACGTATTGACTTTAACCAATACGGCGTATCGACCAAATTCTAGACAGTATAAATAGAAGGCCTAAAAACGAGTTTTAGGTGTGCTTGATCATATTTTCGATACCCTAACCACAAAACTTGATTTTCAGAAGACAAAAAGAGCAGAAGAGGTCAAGCAAAGCTACTAATTCCATAGGAAACACCTTGTAATCTCCTATACTCTAGTAATCGTTCGATTTTTGGTATCATTCGTTTAACTCGGTTAGTTTACCTTGGTTGAACTATTATTCATGTATTAATTACAATGGTTATGGGCTAATACCTGATGACATCAAATAACGTCTATTTTATAGCATCATTTATCCCATGTAATTACCATTTAGTATAATTATTGCCAAAAAGTTGTTACTTAATCATTTATATTTGAGAATTGCAGTAATTTGGAGTACTTGGTGAATATTGGCAAAAGGCGCGCATTCTGGAGCTTAAATGATGATATTTTGAAGATTACTATTCTGACAACCAATACGCCGTATCCATCAAGGAGATACGGCGTATCCGTGCCTGCACTTACCAAAGACCATAAAGGAAACAAGACCAATACGCCGTATCAGATAGTTCAAGTACGGTATTGGAAGAAATAGAAGGTGAATATTCTGGAAGATATCAAACGTGGTCCTTACTCCAAGAAACCCCAATACGTCGTATCGAATACATTGGATACGCCGTATCGACACTGACTCCAGACCCTATAAATACAAAACTTAAAAACGAGTTTTAGGTGTGCTAAATCATATTCGCGATACCTAAACCACAAAAGTCGATTTTCAGAGGAGAAAAAGAGCTTAAAGAGGTCTTGCAACGCATTCCATTTATATGAGAAACGTGTCTAACAAAATTTTCTTATACTTTTTTATTCGTTCAGTTTTTGGTATCATTCGTTTAATACTCAGTTAGTTTACCTTGGCTAAGCCATTACTCTTGTATAAATTATGATGTTTGAATGCTAATACCTTCGGGTATTAGCCATTATTATGAAGATCTGAATTTTTGGTTTTGTTTATATCTTGATTTCTTAATTTATCATTATATTCATCTTTATGTTTATCAATATACTTGTTTACGTGCTTTTGTATGCGACCTATCATTCGACTGGATCTAGTGATATAAACCAAGTAATCTAAATGTCGAGATAACTCTCCATATAGTAATTTATACATCTAGAATCATAGGATCACAAATATTGTCCTTCTAAAACCGTGCTAAGAATACGCTTCTGGCTTAACTAGTTAATCAGAAATTGCCTTTGGTTTATTAAACATGTTGACTAGTAGGTGAATCTAGATAATTCAAATAATGTTCTGATTCCATTGGATAGTTGGACAAGTGGACTACTAGAGTATAAATTTCCATTAAGTAGTAAGTGGGTAAAGTCTCTAGGAGTTAGGGTTTAACAAGATCACCATTGTTTTAATCCCTAAGATAGATTATAATTAGCAAATAAGGATGCTTTATGCGGATGCTTTAATTGTGACAAAATTAGTGTGTCTAGGTCTTAGGATGAAGTCCCGACTAAGTCTTAGAATGATATGCCTCTTCGAGATAAGTAATCATTACACTGAATAAATAAACCAACCTTCTAATCAGATTAATGATGGCTAATACAGTTTTCTATCATAAAGCTCGACCGCTCTTTTATCTTCTGTTAATTTGCTCGCGTGGGTTAAAGTGTCTTGAATTGATTGTAGTCACCACCAAACCCGTGCCAGTCTCTCAGGCTGAAAACCCCCCCTTTACCTGTTAGAATTAGGATTAGAACTAACATAAGATTATCATAGGTTTGACTTAGCTTAGAATTAACTTAGATTAGATAACCAACATATTAATAAATTAAGAGATTTAACCTCGCTTCAAGTGTTCGACACCCTACTTACCATGAATCTACCACCGACCGGGTACACTGCCCGTTAAAGTATTATTTTTGGTTAAGTCGACAAAATATAAATTTAAAACTTGAATCATAAAAATATATACCACACAATGACACATCAAGATTTTGGTGCCGCTGCCGAGGAGTGAAAATTAATCTTGATTTTTATTTTATATTTTGGTTTTTAACATTAGATCTAATCCTTAGGAGTAGTGTTAATTAGATTAGTGTATATTATGTATATTTGTTAGTTTAATTGTTTGCTTGTATACTTGTGTGTTTAATTTAATTGTTTTCCTAATACACTATTTTGGTCAATAACTCGATATGGCGTATCCACTTCCATTGGATACGACGTATCCAACTTTTTGTCCGATACAACATATTCATTCAACTGATTAATACGGCGTACTTACTTCTATTGAATATAGCGTATCGATCATTTGGAGCAGAATCAGAATCTTAGTTTTCATATTTGATTTCCATGCTAAAAAATTATCTATCTTTCTTCAGAGCAAATCCTGCTGATATTTTTACCTATGTGAACAGATCATATTATTCAGAGCTAGTCGATTGAAGAAGTGATGGCAGACAAAGGAAAGAAGTCATTTATGGAAACGTTTGCAACTAATGACAAATCAGATTACTATTCCGGGATTAGGAATATCATAGTTAACGGAAAGAACGCTTATGAATTGAAAGGAAAATTCCTGGATGATATACACAACAATGCTTTTAGTGGAACAAACAGGAAAGACGCGGTTGAGCATATTGAATACTTCCTCAAAATTGTTGGCACAATTAATTTACCAAATGTAGATCTTGATAAACTAAGAGTTATTGTTTTCCTAATCTCATTGGTTGGAGGTGCACGGAGATGGTTTAATGGAATTAAAGAATCAATCACTTGTTGGGCCGACTTAACTGTAATTCTTTTTGGAAAATACTACCCGCCTTCTCGCATCGAGGGAAATAACACTTCCATGATAAAATGGGACCCAACTAATCCTAGTCTAGTTATTTTTATACTGCCATATTAAATTCGAAGGATTGTCTGGGCTAAAAGTTCGTAAACATAAAACGATGGATATATTTCACTCCAAAGGAGCCCTGTGGGATTACTGGAAAATGGGTGGTGATGAAATTGAGGTATCTGATGATGAATCTTCTGATCTTGAAGAATACTAGAGTGATAAGGAAGAAACCGCCAAAATTTTTAAGATTGAAACTCATGTTTTTGACTACGAGACACCTCTCTACTTGGCATTCAATGAATTTAATTACCTTCTCAAAGTAGATCCGGACTTACTTACAAAGGATATTTTGGGGTTTAAAACTTTGACGTTCCAAAGGACGCATTGGAGATCTACGGAGTAGGAATGAGATTGTAGCATGGGTACTATGATCAAGCCATGGCTTGATAATGGATATGAAGGAACCGAAACCGCAGTCAAACATACTCTGCAACCTTTCAACTATAAAACATAGGGTGTTTTATTCAGGAATGGCCAACCTGTAGTTGGAGAGAGGATGGTTATTGTAATAAAGGAAATTTTCCCGGTGCTTACGTGATTGGAAACTCGCTCCATTACCAAGACCTTGAATGGTATGAGGCTTTGGAAGATAGAGAACTAAAAGATGAAGCTTTACAAAATAAAGCTATCATGAAGGGCTTGATCAGTGATGATGAATCAAGCAATGATTGTTGGAAAAGATGGAAGAGCCATGAAATTTACTACCACGATAATGATGAAGGAGAATATGAAAACGAAACTCATGAAGAAGGACATGAATTATGTGGTATCGAAACTCACGAGGTGCCGGTTTGCCAAATAAAAAGATACAAGATGATTAAATATTCGTTTGATGATGAAGAAGAATATGTTTCCGTAAAAGAAGACGAATACAACGATCTTACAATCACAAGTGAAGAGGCATGCTAAGCTTACCAGGAAATCTTTCGGATGATGGACGAAGGATGGATGGTTACGCGCACCGAGTGAGAAGCTGAAGAAAAGTCTAACATAAAGACTTTGCTTGAAACACAAGTGCTTCCCGGGAGAAACCGTATGTTATTTATTTTATTCAGTTTGTCTTCCAGACATCCATACAGGCGTATCCGCTCCATACCATACGGCATATTGATTGTCTAGACGTTATCAGTCTTTACTTTTTATGCACTTTAAAAACATTATTGTTAGTTCTGGCAATACGGCTTATTCATGCACATGATACGGCGTATTCACCAGACTGACTCGTATTTAGTTTGTTTAGTTTTGTTTAAATTAACCGTAGGTACCAAGATAGGAATACATGTTTTTTCCTATTTTACACAGGACCTCATGAAATAAATATCGACGAATATTGGTGGAGAATTTACAAATCTAGAGATCTTGAAGTGTTGGAGTCTTGAAAACTTCAAGGCGGCTGTTCAACATGAAATCTTGTAATAGAAATTAACAGGAGATCTACCTGAGCGGAATATCAGGGGAGTTTCTCATTCTAATTCTTTTTAATTCTCATATTTAATGTTTTATCTATACAACAAGGACGTTGTATAATTCAAGTGGAGGGAAGGAATTAGAATGTTTACTTGTCCTAAAATGCTTAAATTATGCTCAAATTTTAAAAAAATCAAGCATACTTTTGTGAAATTACTTGATACATAACCCGCACACAATAACCCTTGTTAGATATTGTGAGGATTTAACCTTATCCGTTTCCAAATGTTTACCCAAATTCCACAAAATATGAGTGTGCCGGTGATGTTGTAGACTTTAGAACTTGGCTTGGTATATCACTCGAGACCGCAGTGATGAGTACTATGGATTTAGATGGAGTAACTTGTTTAAATTGGTAAATTTTAGGATTACACCCAAATCGCCTTTACATGTTGCTTATTAACTAACTACACTGGTTAGTTAACCCCCGTATAAACCCTTTGTTTACTCTCATTTTAAGAGTAAGATACCCCTAGAACAACCCGTAGAGCCAATCCTTTAGGAACTACACCAATTATTTGTTTCGTTACACCTTTACACCTTAGCCTACCCTGTTAGATTAAGTTTATTTTACAGTTGCTAGTTGCTTAAAGTGTAAAGTTTGTATTTCCCAAGTCTTGTGTCTATTTTGGTACGGTTGGAAGAAATTTGCACATCGCAAATGAGAATGTATATTATAGTCAAAACTCATGTATTTTTACTACCATCGCAATTAATGGTACGTCCGAAGAATGAAGGAATTATCGAAGGAATTATCCGGAATTATTATGATCGTGAAGATGGTGAAATTACACCGAGTTTCGTAGTATAGTGTTAGCAAAAAAAATTGAAAAAATTAGAAAAATCGCAACAAAAAAGAGAAAGAAAGTTTGAAGATAATCGTTTCGCAACTACCAAAGGAATTACACGAAGGATCGATTATTCGTTGATACAAATCGACGATGTAGAGTATTGTATAAAGTGGAAGATACTGCCCACCTTGCTTGTAAAGTATGTTAAGAGTAATGTGGATGATGGGAAGTTGTCCGTTACGGGTACCGCCACCTTAGAGTGGTGTTTTTGATCTTTAATCAAGACGTTGTAAATAGTCGTGTCTTTATCATGGTTACGGTCAGGAAAAAAGTGTCTAGCAACTTGTATTTTAGACTTAATCTATTTGTTTCGTAATTTTTATTTAACAACAATTTACTTCTCTTTCCTAATGACTAGCCGCTGGTTTTACGCGAATGAGGATTTGTACGAGCGTGCATGTCTATTCCGTCGTTACGGCCATGTATGCATGTCTCAGCTGCCTTGTTGGTTTACGACTTTTGGTGAAAGTTAGAAGGTCCCTACCCTATATCATTCTTTATCCTAACCGTTGGTTAAATTCGAATGAGGATGTGATCAACACCCACACAGTGTCTATTCCGTGTTACGGCCCTGTATGTTGTGCTTCAGCTTGCCTTGTGTGGGGGAGTGGTACTTCTGGTGAAAGATTGAAGAATGATCAACCCTAAGCCTTATCATACAAACCCATATTTACCTTTATAAACTTGTTACTCCTTAGCTTTAGCGGTGGAGATGTGTATCCTTGCCAAGCTTATGATAGAATACTCGTCACGACCGAGCAATTGAGCGAATTAGTTACATGTTACCACATAGATTAGTTGAGTGATTTGAGTGTTTTCATCTTCCTATTTCGTGAGGTGTTTGGTGTGTGTAATTGTTAAATCAAAATAATGCTTTAATTTGTTTTTTATTTAAAAATGGAAAATATTCCTTAGGGATACTTTTTTATATACTTCTAAAGGCTACTTGAGTGTCACATGTAGGATTAAGTGGGGAGATATTTAATGAATCAAATAATGTTGCTTTTATAGCATCATTTATCCCATGTAATTAACCCATTTTGTATAATTATTGCAAATAATTGTTACTTAATCATTTATATTTGAGAATTGCAGTAATTACGGAGTACTTGGTGAATATTAGCAAAAGGCGCGCATTCTGGAGCTTAAACGAAGATATTTTGAAGATTACTATTCTGACAACCAATACGCCGTATACCATAAGATGATACACGTATCCGTGCCTGCACTCACCAAAGACCACAAAAGAAACAAGTCCAATACGCCGCTCTAGAGGAAGATCAATACGCGTATTGAAGTATATCAGTGTGAATATTTTGGAGATATCAAACGTAGTCCATACTTCATGAAATCCCCAATCCCGTATCCAATACATTGTATACGCCGTATCGACATTTGACTCAGATAACCCCCCATATAAAATACCAAAACTCAAAAACGAGTTTAAGTGTGCTAAATCATATTCTCGATACCTAAACCACAAAAGTTGATTTTCAGAGGAGAAAAAGAGCAGAAGAGGTCTTGCAACGCATTCCAATCCATAGGAGACAACGTGTAATTTCTTATACTTTTGTAATCGTTCAGTTTTTGGTATCATTCGTTAACTCGGTTAGTTTACCTTGGCTAAGCCATTACTCTTGTATTAATTATGATGTTTGAAGGCTAATACCTTCGAGTATTAGCCATTATTATTGGAAAATCTGATGTTGGTTTTGTTTAATATATGATTTTCTTAATTTATCGTTGTATGCTTGTTTATGTTTATCAATATACTTGTTTACGTGCTTTTGTATGCGACATATCAGTCAACTGGATCTAGTGATACAGACCAAGTAATTTAGATGCCGGGATAGCTCTCCATGTAGTAATTTATACATCTAGAATCATAGGATCACAAATATTTTCCTTCTAAAACCGTGCTAAGAATACGCTTATGGCTTAACTAGTTAATCAGAAACTGCCTTTGGTTTATTGAACATGTTGACTAGTAGGTGAATCTAGATAATTCAACAAATAATGTTTTAATTCCATGGATACGTTCTGGACAGTGACTACCTAGAGTATAATTTGACTCATTAAGCTAGTACGTGGTAAAGGTCTCTATGAGCTGGGTTTAACAGATCACCGTTCTTTCTCCCTAAGATAGATTATAAGCAGCAAATAAGGATGCTTTATGCGGATGCTTTAATTGTGACAGAATTAATGTATCTAGGTCTTAGGATGAAGTCCCGCCTAAGTCTAAGAATGATATGCTTTTCGAGTTTAAGTACTCTTTGCACGAATAAACAACCAACCTTACTACGGGATTAATGATGGCTAATACAGTTTCTATCATTAGGCTCGGGCTTCTTTATCTTTTTTTGTTAATTTTGCTTGCATAGGTTAAAGTGTCTTGAATTGATTGTAGTCACCACCAATGTAACACCCCCATCATACGATACGCAGCGAAATACAACATTTGGGGTACTACATCACGATACAATCACACAAGTCATAACAAACAACTATAAAATAGATGTTTGTTAAATGAATTTCATTTATTTCGTTTGAAAAGAATCAGAGTACAAAGGTCCCAAAACTATTATAGAAATTTATTTTTACAAGTCACATTACGACTTCATTTCTAAAATATTTCTATCATTTATTGACTCAAGTTCACCGAGTCACCGTTCTTGATATCCACGTTCCGTCCCATACAAGCCATCAACAACACCTAACCTAAGATACATGCTTAAAAAGGTCAACAAAACGTTGAGTGAATTCATAGAGTTTACACATAAGAATTAGAACGAATATTTGGTCAACAAAAGCATTATACATTGCTCGTAAGACAAGTTATAAAAATAATGATTTCCAACTAAATGAGCCCGTGTACCGACACTTAACACATGAACCAGTACGGATAATATAATGTCTGAGAAGTATGTACTTCTCCTAATTTTAACTACAAATGTCGTCTATAGGGATGCTCAAAACTGATTCAAACCACGGATCAGGGTTGTCAAAACCTATAGATCTATTTAATGCATTTAGCGTTCACTTGCAACTAGGCAACAACGGTCACACGTAAAAGGCATATACTCAATAGTGAATGGAATCATATTTAGTATCAAAACATATTGCGTTTTCATTTTCATAAAACAGCAAGTATCCCCCTCGCGAGTTAAAAATATTTAAAATAGTTAAAAGCGAGGCTATGAAAACTCACCTTGATCGAAGCGAATATAAAAATAAAACGAAACTCCAATCACTACTACTCGGAACAACGAGCTCAAATGGACCTATTAATTTAGTCGCTCGATACGATTACAATAAAGTACGAGTGAATAGCGTGTATCCGCAACTATTAAAACTATATTAGGTGTACATCACATGTGATGAGAAATCCACTTGCGCATCCTAGATCCTAAATGTCACGTAATTGAGTTACAATCATTCTTTCATTTATATTATACGTCACTTAATCGAAAACTTTCTATTTTTAAAACGTTACTATTTTTGAAAAGTTACCATTTTTAGTAAGTCCGTCATCTAATTATATTTATAATAATATTTATTTATCTCGTCGAGATTTCGACATTCAATGTGGTTATTAATTACCCATATCAGTATTATTTTCCGATTATTACAAAAGTTACTATTTTTATAATTATCTTCATCGTATCAATCGTTAAGTCTAAATTGTTATACTCGTAAAATAATAGCGTTTATTATTTTCATAACCTCCGACAAGTCTAGTATCAACCCGTTTGACTTTCAAAAGTCAACGTTGGACTTTAATTGACTTTGACTTTATGTATATGTATTACTAGATCTGACCCGCTCAAAACGACCCGTTATATCACATTTTCACGACTCGGATTCTAAAGATATTTTTTGCGAAACGATATTCCGGACAACTTTTTAGTTTTAGCCGAGACCTGAAATTCGACAGATAATGACTAAATTGCCCCTGCAAGTTTCTGCAGGAACTTAGGACTTTTTAAATAAAAATACAAAATTTGACCTTGGGTTTTGACCCGTTATTACTCGATTTTAAAACTAGCAAGCCATAAGGCAAACAAAAACATCATTCCGAGCAACTTTCATGTTTCGCCGGAAGGCTGAAACGGACTCAAAAGTGCTCAGAACGGACGTTTTTGAATCTGCCAGCAACTAGTAAAATTTTAATAGCTGTTTGGAACTTTTTGTGGAGTCTTCCAATCTTGTTTTCGTCGTAACTTCTTCGTTATTAGGAGTTACAAGACGTTCGAATTACCGAAATGTACATTAGGACGAACTCTATCATATTTCCACATCAAAAATCAGTTTTTATAAAATCTCAAACCTTGAAATTTGAGCCAAACTTTCTGTTCGAAGTTGTATTTTTCAAATCCATTTAATACCTATTTTCGCTTTATCACAACTTCAAAATACACTGCTAACTATTTTGTGATCATCCAATACCATTTCTAATCTAGTCTAACGCAAGATTCAACCGGATTTCATCACATGCAATTATCGAGAACAAATCAAATCGCGAAAACAAATATAATACAAGTATTAAAAATACTTACAAAGCTATAATAAGCAAGATCAATAATCTAAATCGTCTCCTTCGCCCCTTTCTTTTCTAGCCGTGGGTTCGAACCAACCAAAACACAAAAAAACCGGCAAACTTTTTAACTAATCCTCTTCGAAATAATCACTCATCTAACTATTGTTACAACACCCTTTCCTTTTTCAATCAAAATACTTGAATTAAACCCGAAAATAATTTTTTTCACAACCCATTGCATGTAGGATTTTATTATATGGAAACGTAGGCCTTGATACAAGGATCAATATTTTGTAACTTGATTATAATGCATGTAAGAAAATTGACGAGAAATGGTGGTGGTTTGTTTGGCCGGTCGTGAATAGTAACAAAGGAGGAGAGAAAAGAAATTTTTTGATAAAAGTTTATAAGTGTGTGTAGGTGGCTTTATATAGAAATGAAGTTTAATACTTTGGCATTTTTAGTCCCCCCATCCTTTTAAGTCTTGCAAAACTAATTCAAAAGCATTTCTTTTATTTTATAATCGGCCAACAACTGGGTCCACCACGTTAGTTAATATTTTTTATTCCGTCCTACTAAATGTTAGTTTAATACATTTATTAAAATGTGTCTACTTCAAAACGCGAGTCAGAGGCTCATGACAAGGACAAAATGAGCAGCCGTCAAAAATATAAATCTCGCAAAATAAAATAAGTTGGGGCGCGTCGTAATATTTCTGATGCCCAAAAACGTTTAAAAGACTTGCGCAAACGTTGACTCGGGAAAAGTGCTCAGTAAAATTTCTAAAATTCCTTGTAGCCAAAATACGAAAATAACTATTCATGACAAATAAAATTTTAAATGTCGACGTTCGCTCTCATGAACTTATAAAATAATAATTATGACATTGAATTCGCGATCGTCATACGTGTCATAAAACTCGGGTTGTTACAACCAAACCCGTGCCAGTCTCTCAGGCTGAAACCCTCCATTTACCTGTTTGAATTAGGATTAGAACTAACATATGATTAGCATAGGTTTGACTTAGCTTAGAATTAACTTAGATTAGATAACCAAAATATTAATAAATTGGGAGATTTAACCTCGCTTCAAGTGTTTGACACCCTACTTACCACAAATCTACCACCGACCGGGTACACTTGCACAGTTCAAAGTGTTTGTTTTTTTTGTTTAACTCGGTTAGTTTACCTTAGTTGATTGATTATTCTTTGTATTGATTAAAATGATTAAGGGCTAATACCCATGGGTATTAGCCATGTTTATGAAGATTTGAATGTTTGGTTTGTTTATATCGACTGCTTAATTTATCATTGATTATTGTTTATGTTTATCAATTTATATTTGTTTGCATGCTTTTATATGCGACCTATCATTCAACTAGATCTAGTAATACCGACCAAGTTATCTAAATACTGAGATGGCTCTCCATATAGCGAATTATATATCTAGAATAATAGGATCACAAATAATGCCCAATCTTTACCATTGGTTTATGTAAACAAGTTGGACTAGCAGGTGACCTAGGATCAACAAATAACGTACTGATTCCTTTGGTAAAGACTTGGACAATGGACTACTAGAATATAAATTGCCATTAAGCAGTAAGTAGGTAAAGTCTCCATGAGCCACCATTATTAATCTCCTAAGATAGATTATAATCAGCGAGTAGGACGCTTTATGCGGATGCATTTAATTATGACAGAATTCTACGTATCTAGGTTTTAGGAAGAAGTACCTCCTAAATCTTGGAATGATATGCCACCTCGAGATAAGCACTCATTGCACTAAAATAAACAAACCAGCGTTTTAATTGGATTAATCACGGCTAATACAGTTTTCTTATATTTGGCTAGACCGCTCTTCTATCTTATGATTATCTGCTTGCGTGTGTTATTATGTTTTAAATTGATTTAAGTCACCATCAAACCTGTGCCAGTCTCTTAGACTGAAACCCCCCTTTATCCGTTAGAACTAGGTTTAGCATAGGTTTAACATAGATTATAATTAACATAGTTTAAATTAACTTAGTTTAGTTAACCAAACTATTGATAGAATAAAAGATTAACGTTCTTGCTCTTAGTGATCGACACCCTACTTACCAACGAAACTATATCTGATCGGGTACACTGGCGTTAAAGTGTTATTTTAGGTAAAGTCGGCAAAATGTAAATCTAAAACTTGAATAACTAAAATAACAACCTACACGACGACACATCAAGTTTTTGGCGCCGTTGCTAGAGAGTGAAATTGTTTAATCTTTATTTTTATTTAATATTTTGGTTTTTAACATTAGATTAACTTAACCCCTAGAATTAGTGTAATTTAGATTAGTGTAAAATTCTGTATATTTGTATAATTGTTTGCTTGTATATTTTTTAGTTTTGTTTTGTATGTTTTATTGTTTTATATACACTGTTCTGGTCGAAAACCTGATACGGCGTATTCACTTCAATTGAATACGGTGTATCTAACTTTCCTTACCAATACAGCGTATCTTATTCAACAGATTGATACGGCGTATTCAAATCAATTGAATACGGCATATCGATCATCTGATATAACAACAAAAACTGATTCTTCATATTTGATTTATGTGCTCGATTTTCTATATTACCTTTCTTCTGAGCAAATCCTACTGATGTTTTTGCCCTTGTTACAGATCATACTAATCAGAGTGATTAGATTGAAGAAGTAATGGCAGATATTAAGACGAAAACAACTATGGAAGAATTCGCAACTAAAGACCGAGCAAATCATTATTCAGGGATTACAAGTATTACAGTTAATGGTAAAAATGCTTATGAACTAAAAGGTAAATTCCTTTATGATTTGCGTAATAATGCCTTCAGTGGAACTAATGGGGAAGACGCGGTCGAACATATCGAATACTTCCTTAAAATTGTTGACCCTATTAACTTGTCCAATGTAAATTATGAAAGACCTAGGCTTGCTGTTTTCCTAATCTTATTAGTTGAGAATGCAAGCAAATGGTTTGATGAATTTAAATGTTCAATTACTACTTGGGTGGATTTGACTGATTTTTTTTTGGAAAATATTACCCGCCTTCTCGTGCTTGTAATGTTGTGGGGACTGAAGCAAAAAAGGATCCGACCAGTACTATGTTTGCAGAATGGCTGGATTCAAAATTTACAAACCATAATATGATGGATCCATTCACCAAGAAAGTCTTATGGGATTTTTGGAAAAAAGGTAATAGTCAAGAAAAAGTTATTGAAGAGGGATTTTCTGATCTTGAGAAAACTAATAATGATGATGACCATGAAATCGCTGAAATCTTCAGGATATAAACCAACTTATTTGACTACGAAACACCATTGTGCACGAAATTCAATGAGTTCAATTATCTTCTCAAGGTCGATACGGAATTATTCACTCACGATATTGAAATAACTAAGACTTAGGAAGATTATGAGAACGAACTAAATGATGAATTTGATGAACAATGGTCTGAAAATGGAGTACCATATGAAATATGTGATCATAGGTGCGAACCTTTCCGTTTCAAGAATGGGAAAACTAAGTGGCCCACCTACAATTCGAATGAAGATGGATTCTATAATGGTTGAGAATTACCGAGGATGGTTCGAGTTGGTTACATGACTTACTTTCAAGATCATGAGTGGTATAATGATTTGGTGGACGACAGTTTAAAAGAAGAAGCCTTGAAGCAAAAGGCCATTTATGAAAAGTCATGGGGGAGATGCTACTCAAAGTGTAATAAATTTTTGCGCATGGTTGAAAAGGTCTTTCGGAAACTTCCATGAACTCGATTATGAAATGTTGGTAAAACTTCAAGATTATTGGTGGAAAGTAAACAATCATGAATGCTCTGGATGAGCTATTGAAGCATAGTGGTAGGGTGTGTGTGTTGTGTGCTAGAGGTCACGGATTTAAGTCCCTTTAACAACTTTTTTTATTTTACCGGGGTAACCATTCCCTTTTACCAAAAAAAAATCATGAATGCTCTCCATTTGCTAATTGGAGGGATCACATACGAGGGCCATACGTGAACTTCTATGCTACCCGTGATCCTTATCTTGATGATAGGAATGGTAATACAAGCTACAAGTACGACAGTCGAGAAAAGGAGGAACATGAAGATGAAGAAAGATGTGAATTGTTTGATGATTCAGCTCAAGAATGACCGATTTGCAAAATTAGAAGGTTTGAGATGATCAAGTATTCATTTGGACAGGAAGAAGAGTATGTTGCTATAAAGGAACATGAGTACGGTGACTTTTCAAGAACTAATAAAGATGCATGTCATGCTTACCAAGAGATCTTTCACAGCATGGACGAAGGATGGTTGGTGACAAGGGTGGAGTAAAAAGAAGCTGAAGAAAAAAAGTCTAACTTAAAGACTTAGCTGAAAAGAAAAGTGCTTTCCAGGAGACAACCTAGACAGTTTTTAATTTATTTTTATCGAGTCTGTCTTCCCAGACATCAATACTGCGTATTTGCTCCATACCATACGATGTATTGAATGTCTGGACGTTATCAATCTTTATATTTTTGCATTTAAAACTTTATTGTCAGTTCTGTCTATACAACATATTCATTATATGATACGGCGTACTTGTCAGAATGACCCGTACCCAGATACTTTTTACAAGTTCAATACGGCGTATCCTGGTTTTGGGATACGGCGTATCGATTGCTTGTACAGTTTTGTTTTTATTTTTTTAACGTAGGATACCCGAGATAGGTTTGCATGGTTTTCCTATATTTTGCACAGAACCTCGCTGGAAAGAAATCGACAACGTTGGTGAAGTATCTACTATCTGAAATCTTATGTGTGTTGTAGACGCATTCACAACACACATTCTTGCTCATGAAATCAACATGGAGAATCTACCGAGCCAATATCAGGGAAGTTTCTCATTCTAATTCTTTTATTTCCCGTTTTTAACTGTTTTATCTATACAACGAGGACGTTGTATAATTTAAGTGGGGAGATGAGAATTAGAATGCTACTTGTCCTATTTTCACATTAATATGCTTAAATTATGCTTAAATTTAAAAAGAATTCGAGCATACTTTTGTGAAATTACTAGTTTCATAACCTGCACACATACCCCTTATTAGATATTGTGAGGATTCAGCCTTATCCGTTTTCGAATATTTACCTAAATCCTATAAAAATATGAGTGTGCCGGTGATGTTGTAGACTTTAGAACTTGGCTTGGAATATCTGTTCGAGGCCACAATAATGAATACTATGGATTTAGATGTAGTAACTTGTTTAAATTTGTAAATTTCTAGGATTACAACCAAAAAGCCTACATATGTTGTGCTATTAACTAACTACACTGGTTAGTTAACCCCCGTATAAACCCTTTATTTACTCTAATTTTAAGATTAAGATACCCTCTAGAAAAACCAATAGAGCCAATCCTTTAGGATATCATCAACTATTTGTTTCGTGACACCTTAGCCTACCCTGTTAGATTAAGTCTATTTATCAGTTGTTAGTTTCTTAAAGTGTAAAGTATGTATTTCTTGTGCCTTGTGTCATTTTCTATCTCTGGTATGGTTAGGAAAAATTGCACATTGCAATGGGAATGTAAAAAGTAGTCAAACTCATGTATCTTTACTACCATCACAACTATTGGTATATCCGAGTACGAAGAATGAAGAATTATGGAAGAAATTATCCGAAGCTATTATGATTGTGAAGATGATGAAATTACATCGAGATTCATAGTGTATTAAATAAATCAAAAGATTAGAAAATTGCTGCAAAAAAGAGAGGAGGAAAGTTTAAAGATAGTCGGTTCGTTAAAGCTTAAACTGATAGAATTATTTGAAGGATCGATTATTCGTTGATATGTATTATAAATCAACAATGTAAAGTTTTGTATAAAGTGGTAGATATCGCCACTTGTCTTTGTAAAAGTATGTATAGTATGGATGATTGGGAAGTTGACTGCTACGGGAACGCCAACTTAGGTTGTTTTTTATCTATGATCAAGACGTTTGTGTATATATTTGTGTCTTTATCATGGAACGGTCGAGAAAGTATCTAGCAACTTGTACCTTATTTGTTTGGACTTAGTCTATTTGTTTTGCATATTTTTTATTTAACAACAATTAATTCTCTTTCCTAATCTCTAACCCTTAGGTCTTATTCGAATGAGGATGCGAGCAATCACATGTGTCTATTCAGTCATTACGGCCATGTATGTGTGATTTTGTCCGCCTTGTTGGTTTATTACTTTTTGGTGAAAGATTAGAATAACCATACCCTATATCACTTTTCGTCCTAACCCTTGGTTTTACTCGAGTGAAGGAATTAAATGCAATCATGTATGTCTATTTTATCGTTATGGATGTGTATATGTGGTTTGTCTCCCTTGCTGGTTTGCGTTTTTTAGTAAAGACTACTAGTCCTATTCTTTAGCTTATTTGAGTTAAGGTTTGAATGCAGTCATATGTGTCTATTTCAACGTTATGGGTGTGTATGTATGGTCTTTGTCACATTTTTTGGAATATTGGTATCGATAGAGATTATAAAAAGTGATCAAACCCTTTTAAGCCTTTTAAAAACCAAATTAACCTTTATAAACTTGTTACTCCTTAGCTTTAGTGGTGGAGATGTGTATCCTTGCCAAGCTTATGATAGAATAATCGTCATGACCGAGCAATTGAGCGAATTAGTTACATGTTACCACATAGACTAGTTGAGTGATTTGAGTGTTTTTATCTTCCTATTTCATGAGGTGTTTGGTTGTGTACTAGTAATTAGACGAATAATGCTTAACGGAAAAAATCCTTAGGGATACATTTTCATAAATTTCTAAAGGCTACTTGAGGACAAGTAGGATTCAAGTGGGGGATATTTGATGACATCAAATAACGTCACTTTTATAGCATCATTTATCCCATATAAATTACCCATTTTAAATAATTATTGCAAGAATTGTTACTCAATTGTTTATATTTGAGATTTGCAGTAATTATGGAGTACTTAGTGAAGATTAGCAAAAAGGCTTTCATTCTGAAGCTTAAACGAAGAAATCTGAAGAATACTATTTTGACACTCAATACGCCGTATCCATCAAGGAAGATATGGCGTATCTGTGCCTGCACTTTACAAGAAACCACGAAGAACAAAGACCAATACGCCGTATCCAAAAGACTTCTATACGTCATATTCAAGATATAGTATATGAAGATTCTAGAATATATCAAACGTGGTCCCTACTCCAAGAAACTTCCAATATACCGTATTGACTTCAACCAATACGGTGTATCGACCAAATTCCAGACAATATAAATAGAAGGCCTGAAAACAAGTTTTAGGTGTGCTTGATCATATTTTTGATACCCTAACCACAAAAGTTGATTTTCAGAAGACAAGAAGAGCAGAAGAGGTCAAGCAAAGCTACTAATTCCATAGAAAACACCTTTTATACTAAGCTACTTCAGTAATCGTTGATTTTTGTATCATTGTTAACTCGGTTAGTTTACCTGGTGAATCTATTACATTGATTGATTTACAATGATTAAGGGCTAATACCCTTGGGTATTAGCCATGATTATGAAGATTTGAATGTTTGGTTTGTTTATATCGAATGCTTAATTTATCGTTGATTGCTTGTTTATGTTTTTCAATTCATACTTGTTTACGTGCTTTTGTATGCGACTTATCATTCAACTGGATCTAGTGATACCGACCAAGTTAGCTAGATGCCGAGATGGCTCTCCATATAGTGATTTATATATCTAGATCAATAGGATCATAATTAATGCCCTATCTTTACCTTTGGGATATGTGAACAAGTTGGACTAGCAGGTGACCTAGGATCAACAAATAACGTACTGGTTCCTTTGGTAAAGACTTGGACAGTAGACTACTAGAATATAAATTGCCATTATGAAGTAAGTGGGTAAAGTCTCTATGAGATAGGGTTTAATAAGATCATCATTATTAATCACCTAAGATAGATTATAATCAACACAAAAAGGATGTTTTATGCGGAATGTTTTAATTGAGTCATAATTCCTACGGTTCTAGGTTTTAGGGGAGAAGTCCCGCCTAATCTTGGAAATGATTATGCCGCCTCGAGATAAAACTTCATTGCCCTAAATAAACAACCAACATTTTATTTGGATTATATCATATGCATCACTCGTTAATACAGTTTTCTTATATTTGCTAGACCGCTCTTCTAGCTTTTGATCTATTACTTGAGGTGTATTGTGTCTTAAATTGATCTAAGTTACCACAAAACCTGTGCCAGTCTCTCAGACTAAACCCCCTTATCCGTTAGAATTAGGACTAACATAGGTTTAACATAGAATAGAATTAACATAGTTTAAATTAACCTAGTTTAGTTAACCAAAATATTGATAGAATAAAAGATATCGTTCTCGCTCTTAGTGATCGACACCCCACTTACCAACGAAGCTACATCTGATCGGGTACACTGCCCGTTAAAGTGTTGTTTTAGGTAAAGTCGGCAAAATATAAATGTGAAACTTGATAAATAAATTACCTACTCACAACGACACAATCAGGGTTCAACTTTGATTCGAGCTCGATATACAACTACTAAGCTCCTATGCATATTCTTCATTTATACTTAATCCTTGCTTCCAAAACTTAACCTTTAACCAATTTCTTTACCTTCTTCGCATCGAACCTACAAAACATTGAAACTTAAACACATAAGCTTTCGCTTAGTAAGTAAAAAGAGTAATAACATGGCATTATATTTCATTCATCCATATAAGCATTACATTCATTCATTTAATAGTCCAAAGGACTAAATCATACTATTACTTATCATGAACACTCAAACCATAAACATTCACATAATAACATAAACATCATTACTTAAATTATCAATATAACAAATCACATAATATCCACATACCTTAACTAGTTCCATACTAGTCTAACTTAATCTCGACTATCTATGCAATACTAGCTCCTTATCCTTCTTAATCCAAACATCCTAAACTCAAACATGCTTTACCATAGTACAATTATACATATCACACATGTAGGTCAAAACTCAATATAACAACATGTTATAATCATTTTACTTACCTTAGGTCCAAGCTAAAGTCTATCATTAGTTTGCCATCATTTTCCTTCCATCTTATCCAAACATCATCGTCATGAGTCCTTGATTTCTTACTCAATTATCATTACAAATTCCTATTATTACATCATTATAATATCATCATCAAGGGTTTACACAACCCATTATTCATACTCAAATTTCATCCTTAATCATCATATGATCATATCTTGATCATATGATGAAAACCTCTAAAATACTAATTTTATTCAGTAATACTTATCTCATAATTACAATCATCTCATTAGTTTACTTATAAACACTTTTTACCCAAAACCCCTAATTTGGCTATATGAACCCTAGTTCATAAATTCATCAATTAACTCAAGATATGGGATTACTTACTTGCAGGAATCATTAGTATAAGCTTATTGTTGGATTGAACCATTAAAACCATCACATGATCATCACTAGCTTATGTTTTCCCTCCTTTTCTTTCTCTAGGTTCGTCCCACATAAAACACCACACCACTATAGAAACTTATGGAAATAATGAGATATTATCTCATTAAATCTGGCACAAGTTTGCCATTATGGCAAGAATGATCCTTTAATTTTTATTCCTTCTCATTAGGTCATAATAACTTATATAACTCATTTACCACTTAACAACTTTAGTCCCTTAAGTTTTAGTCTTCCTAATTGAGACACATGGTATTTCCTAAAACCATTTACATAATATTCATACTTATAGTTTGACTACCGAGTTGACTAACCAATTACATAACGCATTCAAACTTATAAAGTCATAGTCAAACTATTCCAATGGAATTCTCGTAATTAAATACTTAAAAATTGATTTTGGGGTGTTACACCTTATTTCCATATTGTGAGGATTAAACCTATTCTGTTTCCCCCATTTTACCCAAAATTCCACAAATATATAAGTGTGCCGGTGATTTTAGTAAACTTTAGAACTTAGCTTGGTATACTATTCGAGACCATCATAATGAGTATTATTTTTATAATTTGAGTGACTTGTCTAGATTGGTAAATTTTTAAGATTAAACCAAAAAGCCTTTACAAATATTGTGATATTAACTAACTACACCGGTTAGTTAACCACCGTACAAACCCATTTGTTTACTCTCATTTTTAGAGTAAGATACCCCTAGAAAAACCTTCTGAGCCATTCCTTTCGTTTGTTACTCCACTAAATTTGTTTCGTTACACCTTATCCTACCCTATAGATTAAGTCCTTAATTGGTTGCTAGTTGCTATTGTGTAAAACTATGTACTTTTTGTGTTCGTGTGCGTATTTCTTATCTTTGGTAAGGTTAGAAATTGCACATTGCAATTGGAAATGTGAAAGTATTTAGTTTTATTGTTCCTGTGTATTTAATACTTTCACTATTATTTTTATTTCTGAGTCATGAGCGTTATGGAAACATTATCCAGATTTATTATGATCGTGAAGTTGTGAAATTTTACACCTTTATTTTGTTTTTAGTTTATGTTTAAAAAAAATTAAAATAAAAAAACAAAAAAAATAGATAAATACAAAAAAATGTAAGAGAGAATAAAGGAGAGGTTTGTAAGATAATCGGTTCGTCTAAACTTAACCAATTTTATTATTAATGAGATGATCGATTATTCGTTGGAACGTGCTATAAACCAACAATGTAAAGTTTTGTTGTATATTATTAAAAGTTGGTCGCAAAATAAACCAACTGTATTTTTTATCAAGTGGTTGATATCGCCACTATTGTTGTACTATATTATGGATGATTGGGAGTGGCCGTTATGGGAACGCGAACTAGGTTGTTTTTAAGGATCATAAGGTTCATGATTGAGACATCTTTGAGTCTAATTCCTGTCTACCAAAGCGTGAGTTTCTGTGTTAAAGCGTGAGTTAGTTAGTGATTTGTATCTTTTTCAAGGGTATAGTCGAGAAAGTAGCTAGCAACATTGTTCTTTATTTGTTTGGACTTAATCTATTTGTTTTATTATTTTATTTTACACCAATTATAAATGTTGCCCATGCCTAAACCCTATCCTATATCATTCTTCATCCTAACCTTTGGTTTGCTCGAATGAGGGAGTGAGCAATCACAAGTGTCGCAGTCATGAATTTGGGTGTGCATTTGTGTTTGTGTATTTTTTTTTTTTTTTTTATATATATAACATCCTTCCCCTTCTCACCTTTTCTGGAATATTTGTATCAATGGAGATTAAAAAGAATAATCAACCCTTAATCCTTATCATATTTACCCAATTTACCTTTTTAAACTAGTTACTCTTTAGATTTAGTGGTAGAGATGTGTATCCTTGCCAAGCTTATGATAGAATACTCATCACGATCGACCAATTGAGTGAATTACTAAATGTTACCACATAGATTAGTTGAGTGATTTGAGTGTTTTTATTTCCTATTTCGTGAGGTGTTTGGTTGTGCGCTATTGATTGAAGAAAAATGCTTAAAGGAAAAATCCTAGACACTTGTTTGGGATACATTTTTATAAGATAAATCTAAAGTCCACTTAAGGATGAGTAGGATTCAAGTGGGGGAATATTTGATAACATCAAATAACGTCACATTATTAGCATCATTTATCCTATCTATCTTGCACGTTTTACATTATTTTATATTTGAATTGATAATTAATTGCTTATATTTATGAATTGCAGATATTAGCGAGCAAATGGTGATAAAGTTAGTGAAATGCACGCCACTTTGGAGCAAGAAAAACGAATAATATAAAGAAAGTCTTTCTGATTCTGACAATCTAATACAGCCGTATCATCTAGACAGATACGCCCCGTATCCCAAGATCTTAGACGGAATTCAAGACCATTTCTCGACTTTGATGAATACGCCGTATCTACATCAGCAGATACGTCTTATATGAAACCTAGGTAAACATTAAGTACAAGCAAGATTACTATCAATACGACGTATTCACATCAGCAAATACGACATATCAGTGCCCTAACTTCACAAAAGCATCCACGATAAGAAAATCTTATACGCCGTATCCAGAAGACCTTATACGTCATATGCAGAGACGATTGGATCATATTCCTGTGAATATGATATTTGTGAAGCCACACCAAATTACCAATACGCGTATTAAAACCTTTCACGATAACGGCGTATAGAACTTTTTACAAGCTTAAAAAAAATAGAAATCCCTAAACTCGGTTTTCAGTATGCAAGTGAAGCCCTTAAACCATCAAGTTCGATATCAGACGATTTTAGAAGCCAAGAAAGTCAGCAAAGTGCTTAAGATAAATAGGAAAACTCTTGTAATCTCTATACTCCGCTATAAGCGTTCGGTTAGCGTATTGTTTTCATTACTTTAATCATTCATCTATGATATTGTGTTATTTTACAATGACTATGGGTTGATACATATACCTTTAGGTATCAACCATGGTTATGATAATTTAATGTTTGGTTTGTTTATATCGATTGTATACTTATTCATTGCATATTGATTATGTTTATCACTTGATATTTGTTTATGTTTGATTATTGTATTATTTATCATTCAACTGGATCTAGGAGTACGGACCAAGTAGAATAGAGTCTGGGATAAATAATACATACAGCTTATATATGTGACTCTGCATTACATGACCACATATTTATGCCCCGATTGCTCCCTTAGTTAAGTGAATAGGCAGACTAAGTACGTGACTTAGGATTACAAATAACGTTCTTTTTTTTAGATAGCGATTTGGACCGTGGACTACCAGCATATATATAACGATTGAACATAAGTGGGAAAAACCTCGATGAGATAGGTTTCGGATACCACAATCTCAATCTTAGATAGATTTTAATCATGCGGTGTAAGCTTTAATGCGGTTTTGTTAGATTATGACAGGATTAACTGGGATACAAACCTAGAGTTTAGGGAGAGAACCACCTAGTTTAGAATGATATAACACCAACGAAGTAATACAATCATTGCACTCTTAAACAATTCCTGCATTTTATTAGATTAAACTGGCTAATACGTTTTCATTACATTAGTGCTTGACCACTTCTTTATCGTTTTTTTATCTGCTTGTGTGTGTTAATTGTCTTATTTGTCTCATTTAGTTTAGATTAAACCAAACTCATGCCAGTATCTCAGGCTGAAAACCCTCCTTTTGCGTTAGTTTAGGTTTAAGTAGAATTAATTAGGATAAATTAGGACTAACCTAGACAACTAAATACTAATAGATTTAAGTATTAACGCTCACACTTAGTGATAGATACCCTACTTACCAACGAACCTACAATTGATCGGATACACTGCCCGTTATTGTTAGTTGTTGGAAATCGTTATCTAAATAACCTAATATTACATTAATATTAAACGAGCTACGCGGCAGATATAGATCACATATAGCATAAATAGTTAACACATAAAAAACCATAAATATAAATAAGGTAACATACCTTTAACAACCAAGCTAGGGACAAATCGAAGACACTTCGAGTGCACGTATGTGTGTAATAACGTACGAACCAAACACTACTTCTAGTTACTAAAATAAATAACCTTACGTGTATCCACACTACACTTCAACGGATATCACCGAAGAAGTTCTTGACCAACAAACAAGTGTAACACCAATAATAGCAAAAGCACAAAGAGAACCCTAAGATGGGCATTTGTTTGCGTCGACCAAGAGAGGAGAGAAGAGATGGATGAGAATTATGAGCTCTAGGATCCTCCTTATATACTAGATCGATTTTATGGTTTACCTAACTACATATCTTGGGAAAAGATTGCTCAAAACCCAACCTATCTCCTTGGGCTATGGCCGGTCGAACCAAAGGAAAACACCCCTTGGAGTTGACTTTTTGACTTTTCCAATATTTATGGTTAATTACATTTAATTACCCATTAATTAAAAAGGCTTTATATTTAATTATTCATACCGAATAATTACTCGACTGTTAGTTGTTCTTTTTTTCCGTCAACCCATTATTAATATTAATTAATAATATACAAAAATCTATAATTATAAACAATTAATAGATATGGACATCTATGTCTAAACATGGTGACACTGTTTGCCCACGTATTTCCAGCTGTATAAATATTTGTGTGAACATGAGCACAAACAAAAGACTCCTACTGCGAATGTATTTGTCATATAATATATCAGACTCTAACATGACAAATTAGTCTTAATTAGGGAAACATTATTAAATGCTCCCTAGATATACCCTAGTATGCATGTTTTGGTTAACAACTCAGCCTTTAATGGTTTTTAGTCAGTCTAGTTTTTTTTTTTTTTTTTTTTCTTTTAATATCCTTTTGTTTCAACTACAATGTTAAAATTGGATAGGGGATTAGTGGTCATTCCATAGTTTAACGATTATGTTTCTCACATCTATATTGATTCAAATCACCAAATATAAAAAAATCATCTAAACTACACTTTGGGCACGACCATGCAAATATCTGATCAACCCAATGAGGGGCCCAATAAGTATCTTACTCCCACTCAATTAGAGGACTAAATCCTATTTGGACTACAAGTTGAAAATAGCCCTTATGGGACTATCATTTTAACAAACATAGTGGTTGACTATAATAAGAAATGCTATCCATACATGCTATAAATCCGATTGCATTAAGTTCTAGGTAAACATAACTTTCACCGTATGTGTAACACACCCAATGACGCCGATCCATAAAGTGATTAACACAGGTGGGGTATCCAATATTCAACAACATTGAATAACATGTGAAGTTGGCAGAATCATCTTTACATATTCTCCAGAATACAACCAAAACACTCAACTAATTTACCTTATTTAAACAAATACTCCCTCAGTGTCAACTGGTTCTGGACTATAGCTTTAGAATTCTACAAGTTATCATGGATATAAAACATGCAAATATATGACACATTATATGAATGAAAACAATTTACACGTAAATTAATTCTTTTTTAAAATATCAATCGTTTACATGAGACTACTAGCAGGAACAATGTCAATCGCCATAACATGTTCATAATGCTTATCGTATGGCATTGGTTTTGTAAATGGATCAGCTACGTTGTCATCTGTGTGATCTTTCTTTTAGACAATCTTACGTTCTTGAATACTTCACGAATGTAGTGATATTTCCTCTGAAAATGTCTGGCTCCCTTCAAAATTCCAGGATCATTGGCGATCGCTATTGCAGGCTCATTGTCACATAGCATCTCCATAGGTCTTTTATTCGATGGCATGAGACATTCAAGTCCATCCAAATAATTATTATCCAGACAGATTCCATTAATGCTTCAGTAGCATCAATGTACTCAGCTTCTGTAGAAGACATAGCAGTAGTGCTTTGCTTGGCACTCTTCTAGTCTACGGCTCCACCATTAAGTACAAACACATATCCTGTTTGGGATTTGGTATCGTTCTCATCTAACTGAAAACTAGCATCAGCATAACAAGATACTTTTAGCTCAGCTTCAGGTTTTACCCCTTACACAAGAACCATATCTTTAGTATTCCACAAATACTTATGAATAGCTTTAACAGCAGTCTAGTGCATCTCACCAGGATTTTGCTAAAAACGACTACACGAATTTTACTCAAAGGCAACATCAGGTCTAGTACATCTAACTGCATACATGATTGAACCTATAGTTGAAGCATAAGGAACTCTTTGCATACGTTGTACCTCACTAGGTGTTTTAGCACCTTGGGACTTTCTATAGTCAGGCTTTTCTATCATTGAGTATTACCTTCTTCTTGGCGTTTTCATCCAAAATCTCGTTGGATTTTCTCTGTTAAGCAATTTGATAAGTGCAATCAACCACTTAGATCTTCACGTATGATCTTGATTCCAAGGATGTATGCTTCTTCTCCTAAGTCTTTCATAGAAAAAAACTTACAAAGCCAAGATTTAACTTCTTGCAGCATTGTAATGTTATTTCCCATGAGTAATATGTCATCGACATACAAGATTAGGAACACAACAATTAACTCCCACTAGCTTTGAGGGAATACACGTGTCTCATCAGGATTTGAGTAAAACCAACCTCTTGATTTCTACAATCAAATTTTATTCTAATGTCTAGATGCTTGCTTCTATCCCTAAATGAAACATTAAAAGTTTGCATAACTTTGTGGAGATGTTTTGGATCCACAAACCCATTAGGTTGCACCATATATACATACCTCGCTTAGTGTGAGTTAGAAACTGGCAATGGTAAAGATTCCTTAATTTTCTAATGTTTACAACAGAAGTGCAGGTTTCGTTCATAATCTACCCGTATGTTTGAGTATAACCTTTTGCTACAAAATAAGACGCGCTTTAAAGGTGTGTCATTTGCCACATCATGTTAGTCTTTTTCTTGAAAAGCCATTTACTCCAACAGTTCGACCATTAGGAGGAAGATCAACCAAAACCAGACTTGGTTATCTTTCATGGATTGCATTTTTGTATTTATAGCTTCAAGCCATTTGTCAAAATCAGGATCTGATAATGCAGCTTTGTAAATTAGTGTTCATTAAGATCCGCTAACTTCAAATTTCCTAACATAAACATAGAAGCCCCTATATCTCATCTTGTGCTTGAGGTATCCTTGCGGATCTACGAATAGGAACTTTAACATTTTGGGGCTCAACCTCGATAGGCGCGACCTCATTATGTATTTCGCTAGTATTTTCAGAAGGTTGTGTATCTTCTTCTTGAATTAATTCAAGTCCTCCGTCACTCCCACTCGATTCGAGAAGTCCATGACTCCCACTCGCTTCTTGTACCATGAGGCTATTCTCAAAGAACTCAGCATTTCGAGCAACAAAAATCTTGTTCTCGAGTGGATAGTAGAAGTAGTAACCCATCGTTTCCTTTGGGTATCCTACAAAGATACACTTAATGGATCTAGGATCAAGTTTGTCAGGTGCGTCTCGTTTCACGAGTGCCTCACAACCCCAAACCCTTAAGTAGGACAACTTGGGAGCTTTCCCGTGCCATATTTCATAAGGCGTCCTTTCAACCTTCTTGGTTGGAACCATATTGAGAATGCGAGCTGCAGACTCGAGAGCATATCCCCAAAAGGATTTTGGCAGAGTTGTTAGATTCATCATGGATCAAACCATATCAAGTAAAGTTCGATTCCTCCTCTCAGACACCCCGTTATGTTGTGGTGTATAAGGTGGAGTAAGTTGGGATACAATACCACAACTTTTCATGTGATTAACAAACTCATGACTCAGGTATTCGCCTCCTCGATCGGATCGAATCGCCTTTATCTTTTTACCGAGTTGATTTTCAACTTCATTCTGAAAGACCTTAAATGTTTCAAACACCTCATGTTTATGTTTCATCAAGTAAACATAACCATAATGGCTGAAATCATCTGTAAAGGTGATGAAGTAACTAGCACCCTCTCTTGACACAGTTCTAAAAGGGCCACATACATCAGTGTGTATAAGTCCTAATAGATCCTAAATTCTTTCCACTTGATGTGGAAAAGGCTTACGCTATCTTCCCAGATATACAAGACTTGCATTTCTTAAGTGATTCATCGTGAGTGGGTTGCAAGATCCCATCACACTAAAGCTTGTCCATGCGTTTCTTGTTTATATGACCAAGATGACAATGTCATAGATATGAAGAGTCCAACTATAACACCCTATGTTTTAGGGTCATTTACGATGTCAATAAATTCGCAAGTTATTTTTAGTATTGTACGCGTTTGCTTTTAAATCGTAATCGTTAAGTTAAATCGCTAGACTAAAAATTATCATTCAATGGTAAACGGAATCAAATCAATTAATATGTCTCATCAAGAATTGTTAAGTAATCTATTTGGAGGATTATTATTAACTTTGCACATTTTTTATTTTTATTGGTACGTAAAGTGTTTAACGTTTCAATGTTAAAATACGTTTAGGCATTTCCAAGAACCACCAAAACTTTTCTACGCTTCAAAAATAACCCATTATTTACCAATATCAAAAATTTACAAAATTTCATCCTTTATATTTATATGGGTCGGGATATGGTGGGAAAAATCAAGTAAAATTTTCATAAAAATTTCCAACGTGATTTGTACATACACATTACCATTTAAACCTTAAGATTTGCTTCTATCGGGACCAAAGACTTCCTTAAATCCCTCCATTGTCCTTTGATATTCTTGACAACTTCCTTTGAAGTCGTGGACTAGTCACGTGTTATATAAGGCAATGCATTACTAGTATTCATTCCCACTTCATTCTCTAGCTTGAAAAACTTCTCATATCCTCTTTTTTTGCTTCCTTATATGCCACAGACCAACTTCAAACACACAAAATAATCCATACAAAAATTATTTAGCACATTTACATACATTCCTACATCATTTCTAGATTACCTTATAGTTGTTTAGAAGGGTTAGTTGGGAGTGTTCATTGGTTAATACAAGAAAGGTTCACGATTGGGTGTTGCTTGGGAATTAGGGTGTTCAAGGGTTGTAGCTTGGGTTTGTCATTTAAAAAGGTTGAGATCCATATTGTTCCATAGATATTTTTCATATTAAGGTGCTAATGCCTTTAATCTCTTTACATTCATGATTTTATGTGTATATAATGGCTATGTAGTTAATCACCATCTAGGAATTTATTTACTTGTAAAAATGGATTTTTACACTTGTTTAGGCGTTTGATAAATTTTACATTGATATTTAGATCTTAATATCATGTTATATGGATGTATAAAGTATTGTACATGAGTGGTGTATATATAAAAAGTATATATAAACAAGTTACTTCAAAAGTATACATATATAAAGTTATGGACAAATAGGTATGTAAACTCATGGATCTTGTGAGTCTTGGACAAATGAAGGACAAATGAAAGACTAAGGACCCTAAGTATGTAAGATACATGGTATATATGGTTATAAAGGACTTGTAACAAAGTGGTTAAACTAAAAAGTTATAAAAACAACTTTTAAACACATTTTGAGAAATCAACAAATGGGCTGTTTTGTATTTGATTTTAGGTATCCATTGTATATTTTTAGAATAACTAGCATTCATGAGGATTCTAAAAAGGTCTGAAAACTCAAAACCGATTTTATACGTATGGAGATACGTTAATTTCATGTTAGAAGTTATTAAACGCGTTATAAATGAATTTAAAAATTCTTTTAAAATTCATGTGACATATCTACGTTGATACATTAAGATTGGTTATTTTTTTATCAAATAGTACATATTTTTAGGATTCAAAACATTAAGAATCGTAATTTTTGGATCAATAACGAAGGAGTTATGAATTACGCAAGTTTACGACTTTAATTACTTTTTTAAAAAATATTTTATAAAAGTAATGTTCATCTCAGACATGAATTTTTTGAAAAACCTCATTAAGAGATTAGGCTTTTAATACGATGCGTGCGTCGATAGAATCACTAACGGTGTGAAAACGAAAAAATAGAATTTAGGTTTATGTAAACTAATTTTATAAAAATAATTTTATAAAAGTCTATGAACAGTAAAAAGTATTGTTCACGGTAGTTGAAAATAGAATGTAATATTTGTACCTCGTCTTTAAATACGAGAACATGGAGTGAGAAACATTCCTAAACGGGCTTAAAATGAGAAAGATAGCGCACTTTTTATACTTGTGTAATATTTTTTGATCGTGCATAGTTGTTGGTTCGTTTTTATTATAATTTTTCTCGAACATTTTAGAATCATTTATATAATCTTTATACATGTCCTAAACTTTATAAATATTATTTTACAAAGACAATTGAATTATTTATTCGACTACACGAGTACAAACACACAGATAATATTTATCAAAAGCAATTTAAATATTATTTCATAAACTCAATTAGATGGTGATGTAGCTATATAGAATTATATATGGTAGTTGTTATTCAAAGTACTTAGTACTCATACGACCTATAATTTATTAGGTTGCATGCGGGCGTAATTGTGGCGCATTTTCTGTTGTGATTTACATTGTTAAACCCATCCACTCGAGATGAGTTCATTGCTCCACGTTTTACATTTTATAATGATTTATATGTTTTGGGGTGAGAACATGCTTTGATTTATAATTGGACGCAAGTAAACATTTCATATTTAAACTAATTACGTGTTTGCCTAAGTAGCGATAACCCAATATGCCCACTATCATAAACTATAAATCACTTGGAGGGTGAACGCGAATGTTATAAATAGATCTATTTGGGGGTGACGCCCCCGTTCGGGTGATTAGCTATCACTAGTGTCAAAATACGAGCCAAAGAACGTATTCTGTCGGGTTTGGGGATGTTTGGGTTAGAACTCATCATGGGCAATGTAGGCAATTTATATTGCAATGCATTTATGTCAAGCTTTAGTGTACATGATCTTAGGAAACTTAAATTATATTTTTGTGATGGTTACATTTTAAATGTTTTATCACGGGTGCGAATCTTTGCGGTTTTCTACTATATAATTCACAAACCTATGAATTCACCAACATTATTGTTGACGTTTTAAAGCATGTTTTTTCAGGAGGTCAATAAGGCACGAGGTGCAAGGGATACATTGGTGGTCGTTATTTTGGGAGACAATTGCATTAAAGATTTGGTTGCATTTCACATTTGGGGAAAACGTTTGTTTTCGAACAAGAATCTTTGTATAATTTAACAATGAACAAGTAAAGCTTCGGGCTTTTGTAACAAACACTTTGCTAAATCCAATGTATCGGTTTTAATCGACATTTTTTAAGGTCGTTCTTATATATCTTGTGCTATTGATCTATGAAGTAACGCTCCCAAACCCATATTCCGATGCGACCCATTTTGGAGGTGTTACACCAACGCATGTTTGGCTCTTTTGTTGCTAACATTAAACATAAAACTAACATTTTGATAAAGATTATGCATATCTATTTCATAAATACCATCCCTTGGAATTGCATTAAAATAAAACACATTATCTTTCGAAACAGAAATACCATAATTCGTAAATGTATGAATATAACCGTTATTAACCAAAAAGGAAATTGAAACAACACACCTTGTAACAGAAGGTGCAAAATGACAGTTGTCTAATACAATTATTAAACCACTAGGAAGAATTAAATCAAAACTTCTAATAGCTTCAACGGCAGCACACATTTCATTGCCCATGTACAGACTTAAAGCTTCATGTTTCAACTTCTTGCTTTCTCTAAGACCCTGCAAGGTATTACAGATATGAGTCCCACAACCCATATCATATACCCAAGTCTTATTAGGAAAAACATAGAGTTCTATAGTGAAGATACATGAAGTACTAGCCACACTAGCATTCATTATCTTCTTCAACTCAGCTTGGTAGGACGGATAATTTCTCCTCCAATGACCCACCTCCTTGCAGTGGTGGCAGATAGAGTCCTTTGCCAGATTATATCTCTTAGGCGGTGGTGGGATCTTGGGCTTGGGAGTATAAGTAAGCTTATTCTTTCCCTTGTCCTTACCCTTTGCCCCTCGTGGTTTTTTCTTATCCCTCTAGATCTTACCTTCCCCTATAGCTAACACAGCGGGAGCTTCAGCCTTATTTGAAATACCTTTCTCATGGAGTTTCAACATAGCATGCAATTCAGCTATTGTCTTCCCCATGCTATGCATGTTATAGTTCTGAACAAACTGATCATAGCCCTTGTTGAGAGAATTCAAAATAAGACTCACACCAAGTTCATTTGGCATAGCATAGCCTAGGCGTTCCAATATGTCCAGTAGCTCTTCATCTTCAAGAGATAGGAGCTTACTGACTGAACTTCCTCCTGTTTACAAGCGTGGAATGCTTTAACTATTTCAAACAGTTCCTATTTAGCCTCGTCTTCGAACATAGTTTTTAGTTCTTTCAGCATGTCATATGCATTGTATTTCTCCAAAGTCCTCTATAGATCTGGAGACATACTTGATAGCATAAGACATGCAACATTTGCTTAAGATTGATAGTCTCATAGTACTTGGCAATAGTGTCAGGGTCAATAGTTTCAGGATCAGGAGCGGGTCCAGTAGGCTGTTCCACAAACTTTATCTTTTTCTCATACCTAAGAACAATCCCTAGATTGCGATAATGATGCAGAGGTCGTAAGGGACTTCTACACGAAGTTTTACAACTCCCTAGGCAGTGTACCTAATTGTTGCAGTGTAGTATAGGCAATACTCGGGGGTTGTTATCGTTCTCTAGGGAAATAGGTTAGGAAGGCTTGATCACGGTCTAACAGAATTCTAGGGGTTGAGAGAAGATTCTCTTTGTATTTTTATATTTATAAGAAATCAGGTAAATATCATGGGTTGAGAGGTTGGTTTGTTTAACCAATAACTAAACTAATTATAATCTATGCTACCGGTGATAACTTTATGATAAACAAATGTATTTACCTAATCATGCACTACTCCTCAGATTGCTTCTCCTAGATTTGTTGCCTTGTCACACTTTTGATGATTTGTGTAAGTATTTCCTAGGTCATGAACAGATTACACGAACTTGCCATCTATTTAATATTCCGTTAGGGCAACATACAAGTAAGGTAGTATGAAGACTATTACAAGGCCCCTAAGAGTATATTAAATGCATGTGAAATAACTTAAGAGGGATCAACCATATTAGGGGTAAGGTAGTATGAAGACTGTTACCGATGGTATCCTTTCTACACTACTCGCGTTTCCCTAGACATATCAACAACGATACGGACAAAAGATGGTTTTCTAAAGTCTAACGCGCACATTCATCAACAAGAAGCAACATCAAAAGGATCTACAACCTAAGTTTCATGCAATCATAGATAAATACAAAGGAGGGTTTAGCCTCGCTTGTTATAAAAGAAGGAAGAAGATAAATCAATCAAACAACACATAGATATATTAAATGATTAATGATAAATAACCTTACTTGATTAAAACATGGATTCAAGGTATACAATTCCTGTTTTGAGCCCTAAAAATGGGACTTGAAGCTGCTAGAATGACTAGGGTTCGTCTCCCTAGGTTTATACAAAGTTACACCCTTAAAACCCTAAAAACGGATTTATGTTTATAGAGATATCGATGCGACGACGTCGCTTAGAAATCCGGACGCCATCGCCACGTAAATGATTCTAGATCATCTTTAAGTCGGCTACGTCCTGAGGCCGTCGCGAAATTCCTGACGCCATCACTATATAGATCACGAAGGCATCGCTTTATTCCTGCGACGCCGTCTTCAGCCACTGTATGCATAAATCTTTAAGAGATTTGGTGTAGGTCCGTAATCTTGTCTATTTCTTCTCTAAATGAGCCCAAGTCATGTGTATTTCCTCCAAAACCCATCCAAGTACTAAAAACCTGAAAATAAATGATTAAGCACATAATTTGGGCATATTTGCATGATTTAGGGGGTTAAATGACCCTGAAATAATGTATAAAATAACACCTCATCAAATACCCCTACACTTGGGATTTGCTTGTCCTCAAGCAAAAGGTCATTTCTACCTAGACAATAGCAATATTGGGGTCATTTAACCTACTCTTTAAAAGTATTTTACAACACAACCTTCTAGACCTCGTAATTAAAAGAACAGAAAGTATATACTAGCACCTCACATAAGTGTTTGGGATTCTCTCTTTCACTCGGGTGTATAATAAATTATAACATAATAGGGAAATGGGAAATCAACACACATTACCTGTCATAGCATATAAATTACCATAGGCTTGGTAAAGGATCAAACCTCCACCGCTAGGCGCAAGCATTATTCACTACTATCCAAGAGGTCTTTTAAAGAGTTATGGGGTGTAGGTGTAAGATAACATTAACGGAAATGGAAACGGATGGGATACATTTGGGTGAATTTGGAGTGGAAGGGTTAGCTAATTATTTATAAGAATACACGTTGGTTTGGTTGCTAAGCCAAAGACCTCTTTCTCCTTTTCCTATCTTTTTTTTTTTTCCCTTAGGACAAAAAATAAAACTCTACAAAACTCTACACCAATCTCTTTCTTTTTCTTTTCTTGAATCTAATATAAACATAGACATAAGCAAATGGCAGCCCATACATTTTTTTACTCTTTTTTTATATACATTTTTTGTACACTTTTGCCCTGCCATTGCTTAAACATATAATACATCATGGGGGTTTATACATACACCCCTACACTTGAACTTTTACATACTTGATTATTTACAATCTAACTAATGACCCAATTTGAGGTGGATCAAAATAACATGGAGCTTATTAAGCTCTATTGGGGGTAATAAATTACTTCTTCCCCAATTCTTCATAAGATAAATACTATCATGAATTCCAATCGTCCCAAAACTGTATTTACAAGGATAAGGACTTAGCAACCGTGTACTCAATACTTAACTTGGGTTAAAAGAATAATGTACTAAAAGCAAGTACATACAAGGTAGGCTAAGGCGATTTGGGTGTAACAATTGGTTTAAGGGTTGACAGTGCTCTTCATTAATAGTTCAGCTTAACCATAAAATTAAGAGAATCGTGAAAAAGGATAGGCTCGGAGGGTTGTACTAGGGGTATCCTGCACTAAAAATGAGTGCATGGCAAGGGTGTGGGATAGTTATATGATCGATGTGACCATAATAACAATTACAGGTTTAAAACATGGGTTAATCCTAGTGCCTCTTATCTAGCAAATCCTAATACTTACTATGCGGTCTCGGGATGCATCACAAAAACAAGTTCTAGAATTTAATATACTACCGGTACACTCATATAATTTAATACCGATACCAATGCTCCAGAAAAGGCGACAAAGACCATACGTACACATCCGTAACGACGGAATAGACACATATGACTGCATTCGAACCTTAACTCGAGAAAGCTAAAGGTACAAATTATCTTGGGTATCAATAATGGATACCCGAATTCCTAAAGATCTAAAGGCGAACCTCACATTTTTGGGGTGGAATTTTGAGGGTTTTTGTGCTAGTCATACACATTCCTATCCATGAGACGCTATTAATACTTGGTTTTCATCGGTATGTGTCATAAAAAATTTTAAATTTGGGTCAAAATTACCTTTTTATGCTATGTTTTGATATATTACCCATCATTTTAAGGAACAAGCAAATGGCAAATGAAGGAATAGTTTCTAAGGCTTATTTTCCCCCTACACTTAAGTTGAACATTGTCCTTAATATTCTATAGAAGTACCCTTAAAAATGAATAAAGGGATAAGAAAACAAGGAAAACAAACTAGTACTCCCCTGGTTTGCTCAATAATGGAGAAGAAACATGCGATAACTTGTTAAATCGTCCTCTAAGAATCGTCTAATGAAGCTTCCTAAGAACTTCTAAGTTTCTTCTCGTCAAATATAACCTGTAATCAAAGACGAAGACAACTACACCAAACATAAAATCTGCGGGATGGATATAAATACAATGAGAGTTTAGGGTTTTGACTCTATAAAAGCAGTAAAGATAGGATGAGAGTAATGATGTAATCATAAGTTTATGCAGGTTTACAAAAGAATTACAAATATTAAATATTGCACATTTTATTTTTCACAAATACTTAAAAAAATTTGAATTTTACATTACTGGAGGCTCGACGCCGTCAGGTGTTAATCCCGACGCCGTCTCCAGGGTCTGTAAAAACTGCTTCTTCGTTTTTAATGAGAAATTTCCTGCACGCAATTTTATTAGTTAAATCTGAAGAAAGCACTGCATAAAAACCTGGAATTAATCATTACAATCATATGACTCGAAACCGACGCGAATTAATCTAAACAATTTATTTTAAATGTTTGAATTTGGTTCTTAAAAACCGTATATATTTCCCTACACTTATTTTATTGCAAAGCACCTTTGATTGCAAATAAGACGAAGTTATAAATAAACAAAACATGATTACAAAATTGATTCAAACATAATAAAATAAACAATAAAGAATTAAAACACATGACACTCCTAAGTGACTTCTCCTTCATCATCTACCTCGTCTCTTATTTTGACAGGAGCAGGTCGCTCATTTTTGAAGTTTTTATTCCTCCATCGGTCAAACTCCATCTCTTTTTCTTGGTGAAGTTTTATCTTTTCCTCCCATTCCAAGACTAGCCTATTCACAGTCATAGTGGGGGCTATAGGCTCTATATCGTTCTTAATCTCTTTTTTGTCCTTACAAAGGGATTCAGGTATCCTATTGAAGCTTATCTTACTCTCTCTAGATCTTAAAGTTATGACGCCCTTATCAAACTTAATCACGGCCTTAGCCGTTGTCAGGAATGGTGTTCCTAGGATGAAAGGCCTCTTCTCGTTTTCCTTAATGTCTAAAATCACGAAGTCTACAGGGTACACATGCTCAGCAACCTCAACTAATACTTCGTCAGCTATTCCTAAAGGGTAGATATACGAGTGGCTAGCTAGGGAGAGTCTAATGTCCATCTCAGCAGGCCTTTAGTCGGTTAGTTTCATGTAGGTAGAGAGGGGCATGACGTTCACGTCGGATCCTTGGTCAACTAGGGTGTTCATGTGTTTCAGTCCTCCTATGTTATAGGGTATTTTGAAGTTTCCTCCGATGTCCTCCTTCTTTGTTATATTTTTTCTAAGGATTGCTTCATAAACAGGCCCCATAGGTAATAAATTGTAAGTCCTTCCTTTTATTTTTCCAACTCGGGCTCCTGATAGGGAGTCATTGAACGTATGATTGTCAACAAGCCCCTCTATTAGTTTCTCATTGATCCTATGCTTCAAATTCTACGGGCTGAGAGCTGGGTGCCTAGGTCGTCTCTTCTTTTTCAGCTTTTCTGATTGGTTCGTTCTTGATCCCATTTTCAGCTTCATTTACAAGCATTCCCGTTTCTGTTCTGGTAGGTTTTTCAATGTCGTCGCCGGTTGCTACGTCATTATCGTTGTTCCTCTCTTCCTCCCCTTTGGCGAGAGAGATAGAATTCACATTTTTGGTGACGGGGGATTTGGCCTCTTCTCTGATTAGCACTTTTCCAGGAGCCCTACTGGCTGTGAGTTCCTTAAGAAGCCCGAACATTTCTGCCATCTTATCACTTATCTCCTCTTGTTGTTTGAAAATGGCATTCTCAAATCTTTCCATCCTTTTGGTCTGTGCTGCCATGTAGTCCCGTACTCGAGCTTTGAAAGTAGTTCCTAATGCCTGGGGCTGAGGGATTGGGCCGGTACGTTCGCGAAAAGTGAAAGGGCTCTGCTTTGGTGGTTCATTCTGGTTTCGCGGGCGAGGGTTTGAGTAGACTGCTTTGGCATAAGCTTGAGGGACGTGTGTTGAGCTCGGTCTGGGCGTCGGTCGCGATCCCTTTAGTAAGAAATTAATCTGGTCTTCGAGCTCAAGAAGTCTTCGGTCAGGCATTTTTGAGGTGGGTTGAGGTGTAGAAATAGCTTTGACCGGTTTGACGAATTCTTTTGCGTCATTCCAGCCCTCATGGTCGTAGAGGGCGAGGTTCTCAATGATTTCCCAGGATTCGTCGGGGTTCTTATTGCGGATTTTTCCGCCAGCGGCGCGGTCAATCTCGCACTTAAGATGAAACGAGACATGATCATAAAAAATCTGGATTTGAAGCCAACGATCGATGCCATGATGAGGGACTTTTTGTAGTAAGTCCTTGAAACGAGTCCATGCTTCAGATAGAGATTCTCCATGATGTTGTTGGAACATCAGGATATCGTTGCGGAGTTTTGCGGTCCTTCCCGGTGGAAAGAATTGAGCAAGGAAACGAGTAGTAAGATCCTCCCATGTGGTGATGGATCCTGCTGGAAGACGTTCAAGCCAATTGCTAGCTTGATCGCGAAGGGAAAATTGAAATAAATGCAGGCGCGTTCTTTCCCTGTTTTCACCGTCAAGGTCAAGTGAGTCCACAAGTTTTAAGAAATCCTTGAGGTGTTGGTTTGGATCCTCGGACCGAAGTCCGTGGAATGAGCATCCGTTTTGCACCAACCGGATGGTGTCAGATCGAAGAGGTACCACGTTGTTCCCTACGGGGAGCTCAATGGTATTCCTGTAGCCCTCGTGGCTAGGTTTGGAGTAATCTCCAAGGGTACGGATAGGATTCGCGTCTCCCATGGTGGTTGACGAGAATGGATTACGAAACAATTAACACAAAGAAAAGATAGACTACAAGAAAGCTAATATACGGAATTAAATTCTCACTTGAAAGGATTCAAGTGAGTAGAACTAAGTTAAACTATGATTAGAGAAACCTAACTATTCCCCGGCAACAACGCCAAAAACTAATGCGTAGTTCGTAAGACTTCATAGGAAGTTTTACAATCCCCTAGGCAGTGTACCTAATCGTTGCAGTGTAGTATAGGCAAGACTCGGGGGTTGTTATCATTCTCTAAGGGAATAGGTTGGGAAGGCTTGATCACGGTCTAACAGAATTCTAGGGGTTGAGAGAAGATTATTTTTGTGTTTTTATATTTTATGAAAGCAGGTAAATCTATGGTTTGAGAGGTTGGTTTGTTTAACTAATAACTAAACTAATTAATATCTAAACTACTAGTGATAACTTTATGATAAACAAATGTATTTACCTAATCATGCACTACTCCTCAGATTGCTTCTCCTAGATCCGTTGCTTTGTCACACTTGTGATGATCTGTGTAAGTATTTCCTAGGTCATGAACGGATTACACGAACCCGCCGTCTATTTAATATTCCGTTAAGGCAACGCACAAGTAAGGTAGTATGAAGACTATTACAAGGCCCCTAAGAGTATATTAAATGCATGTGAAATATCTTAAGAGGGATCAACCATATAATGGGTAAGGTAGTATGAAGACTGTTACCGATGGTATCCTTTCTACACTACTCGCGTTTCCCTAGACATATCAACAACGATACAGACAAAAGCTGGTTTTCTAAAGCCTAACACGCACATTCATCAACAAGAAGCAACATCAAAAGGATCTACAATCTAAGTTTCATGCAATCATAGATAAATACAAAGGAGGGTTTAGCCTTGCATGTTATAAAGAAAGCAAGAAGATAAATCAATCAAACAACACATAGACATATTGAATGATTAATGATAAATAACCTTACTTGATTAAAACATGGATTCAAGATAGTACAATATGCTAGAATGACTAGGGTTCGTCTCCCTAGGTTTATACAAAGTTACACACCTAAAACCCTAAAAACGGATTTATATTTATAGAGATATCGATGCGACGGCGTCGCTCAGAAATCCTAACGCAGTCACCACGTAGATGATTCTAGATCCTCTTTAAGTCGGCCACGTCCTGACGTCGTCGCGAAATTCTTGACGCCGTCACTATATAGATCATGACGGCGTAGCTTTATGCCAGCGATGCCGTCTCCAACCACTGTTTTCATAAATCTTTAAGAGATTTGGTGTAGGTCCGTAATCTTGTCCGTTTCTTCTCCAAATGAGCCCAACTCACGTGTATTTCCTCCAAAAGCCATCCAAGTGCTAAAAATCTAAAAATAAACGATTAAGCACGTAATTTAGGCATATTTGCGTGATTTATGAGGTTAAATTACCCTGAAATAGTGTATAAAATGACACCTCATCAGGGATTCATGGTAGTATTCATCTTAAGAATAATTGGGGAAGAAGTAACTTATTACCCCAATAGAGCTCAATAAGCTCCATGTTATGTTGATCCGCCTCAATTCGGGTCATTAGTTAGATTGTAAATATCGAGTATGTAAAAGTTCAAGTGTAGGGGTGTACCTATAAACCTCCATGATGTATTATATGTTTAAACAATGGCAGAAAGAAAAAATTTCAAATATATATATATATATATATATATATATATAGTGAAAAAAATATACGGGCTGCCATTTGCTTATGTTAGAGTCAAGAAAAGAAAAAGAAAGAGCTTGATGTAGAGTTGTATAGAGTTTGTATATCTTGTCTGAGTCTTTGGCTTAGCAACCAAACCAACATGTATTCTTATAAATAATTAGCTAACCCTTCCATTCTAAATTCACCCAAAAGTCACTCCCCAAATGTATCCCATCCATTTCTGTTTCCGTTAATGTTATCTTACACCTACACCCCACAACCCTTTAAAAGACATCTTTGATAGTAATGATTAATACTTGCGCCCAACGGTAGAGGTTTGATCCTTAACCAAGCCTATGGTAATTTGTATGCTATGGCAGGTAATGAGTGTTAATTTTTTGTTTCCCATAGTTGTTATAATTTATTATACACCCGAGTGAAAGAGAGAATCCCAAACACTTATGTGAGGTGCTAGTATATACTTTCCGTACTTTTAATTACAAGGTCTAGAAGGTTGTGTTGTAAAATGCTTTTAAAGAGTAGGTTAAATGATCCTAATATTGCTATTGTCTAGGTAGAAAAGCCCATATGCTTGAGGATAAGCAAATCCTAAGTGTAGGGGTATTTGATGAGGTGTCATATTATACACTATTTCGGAGTCATTTAACCCCTTAAATCATGCAAATATACCAAAATTATATGCTTAATCGTTTGTTTTCAGGTTTTTAGCACTTGGATGGCATTTGGAGGAAATACACGTGACTTGGGCTCATTTGGAGAAGAAACGGACAAGACTACGACTCTACACCATTTATCTTGAAGAATTGTGCATACAGACCGTGGAGACGGCGTCGCAGGCTTCAAGCGACGCCGTCGTGATCTTTCTAGTGACGGCGTCAAGAATTTGACGACGGCGTCAGAACGTAGCCGACTGATGCGGTTGTCATAAGGGACTTCTACAAGAAGTTTTACAACTCCCTAGGTAGAGTACCTAACCGTTGTAGTAGTAGTATAGGCAAGACTAGGGGAATAGGTTGGAAAGGCTTGATCACGGTCTATGATATGTTTTAAAAGCTTTAAATTTATAAGACTGAAAATACCGGATAATTATATGGAAACACATGGGTAAAAGTACAACCCACGTATGTAGTATAATCTTTTTAGGTAAGACCAGGTCGTTCCACATGGATTTGAGTAGTGTTCAAATAACCAGAAAGAAAATAGACTTTAACAATTTTAAAAGTAACTTTAATTTTTACCAATGA
>BQNB010047276.1:0-39769 GCA_026074375.1 Tanacetum coccineum | reverse complement strand
TTTGCAAACTTACACTTAATAGAGGCGATGAGTTCTTAGTAACTTGATCCTTACTTCCCCGTTGATTAACTTGTTTCAGCCAACTAGTGATTTTGTTAAAATAAAAGCTTTTAGTGCCTTAATGTCGTCATTTTATGAAAGGAAAGTGATCTTGAACAAAGCCTTCTCTGAAGAAGAAAAGAAGGTTATTGAATGGATATGGAGTACAAGTAAAAAAGAAGGGTATGTTTTATTAGAAGTATTCTACTGCATTACAGTTAATATTCTACTGCATCACATTTAACTTTCTACGGCATTACAGCTATTTTATACTACATCACAATTATTTTTTACTGAATAACTTGGTTTTTTAAGTGTGATGCAATAGGTGTTTATATGTGGCATATAAGGTTATATTAGGCCACAAATAAGGTGTTTTAGTTGTCAAAAAGTGTATGTGTGTATGTTTGTATGCTTGATGCAGTTGGTGTATTGAAGTGATGCAGTGGGTACTTGTTGTGGCATATGCGGTTAGACTAGTTTACACACAATGTGTCTTGTTTGTCGAAAAGTGTTTGTGTGTGTGTTTGTATGCTTGATGCAGTTGGTGTATTGAAGTGATGCAGTAGGTACTTATTTATAAAAAGTAGTGATGTAGTATATTTTTATAATGAATTTTTGTTTGATCATGTTACAGGTAGGAATAACGAAGAACAAGCAGACAAAAACAAGAGGTAGTTAGTAGACATGCATGAAAAGAAAAAATATAGGATAAAAAGCAAAGGAATTTGGTTGAAGAATCTGCTGCAACAAAAATAAGAATACGGGATACGAGTTGTTGATGAGGAGTATACTGAAAGACGGATTGCATCAAAGGATTATTCAACGCGTAACAAAGATTTTCAAATTTTACTTGTGGATTGTTAAAAACAATGTTTTTTACTGCTACATTACTTTCGAATGTCGGATGTACCTAAAAATTATCCTTAATCACATTGTTATGTTTCAAGCATTATTGACATTTAATAATTGAATTACATTTGATACCCTCTTAGTACTTGAATGTTCCTTTTAAATATTTGTAAAATTCAATGTTATGAATCTACTGCATCCCAATGTATAATTCCACTGCATCACAGTGTTATCTACTACATCATAATGAATAATCTTCTGCATCACAATGTATCAATATTATAAATCTGATACATCACAATGAATAAAATCTAGTACATCACAATGTATTAATTTATTACATGACAATGTATAAATCTATTACATCAAAATGTTATTACTACATAGCAATGTATAAATCTAATGCATCGTAATGCAGAAATCTACTGCATCACATTGTTATTTTACTACATCATGACGCACTAAGCAATAACACTATGATGTAGTAACTATGATGCATTAAATATGAATAGAAAAGATACCGAGGATACTTCATGAACAATGAGATTCTATTGAATTGATGGTTAGTAATAAATGATCAGTGTCTATTTAGAACCAAGTGTTTTTTTATTATTGTGGATAAATGAATAATAATCTATGATTCATTAAATTTTTATTGTGATCCGAAAAAGATAATAGTGCATCACAATTTATACAGCTAGTGCATCACAATGTATCATAATATTGTTCTAATACATCACAATATTGTTCTACTGCATCATAATTTTATCATACTACTGCATCACAATGGTATCATACTGCTAAATCACAATGTTACTATACTGCATCACTCTACTGCATTAAAATGTTAATTTACTGCATCAAAATTTTATACATACGGCTACTTATCAATGTTATCATATTGTTGCATCACAATAACACTCTAGTGCATCACTATGTTATTCTAGTGCATCATAGTGTATTATCTACTGTATCATAATGTATATTCTACTTCATCACAATACATTAAACAAAATAACATAATATAGTAAATGATATAAAATGAACAGAAAGATACTGAGTATATTTTAGAAATAATGAGATATTATTGTATTGATATTTGGTAATAAATGTTATACATTTTAGAACCGAAAATGTGCCTTGTAAATAATGCTTTGATATCTATACAATAATGATTGCGAATTTGAAAAAAAAGAATAGTGAAACAACGCTTTTAAGCTGTACTGGTACATCCTTTAAGCCTAAACTCTTGTCGCTCTTGTCGGCTCTATTGCTTGCTTGCTTTTCTTCGATGGATACAATTTCAATGAACATGTATTGGAATTATGGCCTCCTTTTTCTCCACATAAAATACACGTCCTCCTTTTATTACTTTAGTGCATCACCATGTTATTCTACCAAAAAAAACCCCAAACATCATATATTAACACCGTGATGCACTTTGATAGAAAATTGTAATGTAGTACATTCTGTCAATGTGATTCACTGAATATGACACTTAATTAGTATAATCAAAATAGATCTTTTTTTCCCATCAAATGTAACTAACCACTTAATTTCTTGTCAAGTTTTCACATACACTACATTCCAACCAAAAAGTAACCACAATCACATAGAAAATAGTATGATAACAAGTGAAAAATTAACCATGATTCTAACAATTAAAACTACACATACTTGCACATCAAACTAACAGTTTTGGGACACAATCATATATAGTGATGGCAATGCAAGATGTTGAAATGACAAATGAACAAAAAACTTTTGAAATATAGACCGAACACGCATTGAAAGTGAAATATAGACCGAACACGCATTGAAAGGATCATGGTCTTTTACCAATGACTATCTCCAATTTACTTAACCACAACCTCCTAATCACTATTCAACCACTATATATGATGTTATAATTATTATACGTGGCACCTCAACACCTACTGCATCATAGTTGAAAATCAAGTGCATCACCCAAACAACCAAGCATAGAAACACATTTTACACACATAACACAACCTACCTTTAACCTATATCATCCTTATATGCGGAAACTCAAAACCTATTGCATCACAGTTATATTCAAATGCATCACAAAAAACACTAAGCACACAAACTCATGTATTCAGCATGATAGTGCAAAACCTACTGCATGACATTACAAAATCTACTGCATGACAGTACAAAACCTAATGCATGACAGTACAAAACCTACTGCATTAAGCATATAAAAACACACAGAAACTTTAGTAAAGTATATAAACAAATCAAATGAACTACTAAATAAAGTGTAATGTAGCAGTAATAAAACTATGATGCACTAGTAAATTTTTTTATAAAGGAAGATGGTATACTTGTTTGAGCAAAAAGTAGCATAAAAAGAATATATAACAAAAAGTGGCGTACCCTAATTGCTTGTTCATCTCCCGGAAAAGACCAACCAACTTATCATCATCGGCTATAGTGAAAAAATGTAAAGAAACTGATACAATCCTATAAAAATTCAAACAAAACCTTAAAGTGAAAATTTATCTCTACTTTATGCTAGTTAATCATTATGTTATCTCTATTGCCTCAAATCATATACCTTTCATTATCTTTCTGTTACATAGGCATATCTATTCTACTCTTATATCTGTTGCATCATACTCTTACAACCATTGAATCGTACTATTATAACTAGTCATCCAAATTCAAAAAGTACACTATAAAGAAATCTGATACAAATAGTCTTATATTTCCTAGTACATCACTGTTAGTATTTTATATTCTGCTGCATTAGAAATAATAGTAATGCAGTAGAATATAAGATTGTACATGACAATATACATTTCCAGCACCTGAAAGCCTGTATCTGAATCGCTCTTCATGGTTTAGTATAACTCTCTAGACGCCAACTATACCAGAAGCAACTTCAACTTTAGGATAAAGACTTAACAAATACGCACTCTCCAGTTTTGAGTCTTTTGTTTGAATACAATATCACTGTACATTGAGATTAACATATATTTCTTATTCAGTAAAAAATAATTGTGATGTAGTATAAAATAACTGTAATTCAGTAGGAAGTTAAATGTGATGCAGTAGAATATTAACTATAATGCAGTAGAATATTTTTAATAAAACATACCCTTCTTTTTTACTTGTATTCCATATCCATTCAATAACTTTCTTTTCTTCTTCATAAACTGAACACCTACTGCTCAGTTCATTTTCTAGTTCATCGCATATACAACCAAGCCGAAAAACACATTTTTACACATTAAAAACCCTTCATTTAGCCTATCTTATCATTACACGTGACAACTCAATACCTACAACATCTTAGTTCAAATTCAAGTACATCGCACATACAACCAAGCATATAAACAAATTTACACACATAAAAAATAACAGCGATGCAGGAGCTTTACTAGAACAGATCTATACGCATACTATTATACATACAAGGCTTTTCAACTAAAAAAGACTAGAATAATTAAATATTAAAAGCTGATGCATCACAGTGTAAACTTAAGTGCATTAGAGTTATAAAATTTCAATAAGACATTTTATCATACACCTTATGTGCAACCTTACTAAACATGTTTTGTATTTTTTTTCTTTAGATTTAGACACATTGAATATAACAAATTTAGATCAGTAACAACAATAAAAAAACCTTACTTTCAAATTGAATAATGAATCTGATTACATCTTGGACTGGGAACGGTCGTGAACTGTTGTGGACTATGGTGAAGGGTAGTTTGAATCAAACTTTGATGATTATGCTCACTTGAGTTTGATGAATCACTCGACATCTATAAAATCACTCTTGAATTAGGATAAGGACATCAAATCGTTAAATTAAGGTGAATAGAAAACAATGAATGATGGTTAATGGTGGAGAAGATGTAGATGACAGTGGTGAATGGTGGTGAAAGAATGAAAAATGGCGGTGAGACAGAGAAGATCGATCTGAGAGAAATAAAGAGAGAGACGAGATGGATCTGAGCATTAGAGAATAAACATAATAATGGGAAAAACCTGCAAAATAAACTATATATAACCTTAAGTATGCAATGACAATAATGCCCCTGCTTATTAAAAAAAGAGGGGGTGAAGGAAGGGACACATGGCGAGTTGTGGTTTCATCCTACCCTTTTTATTATAAAATCTTTTTTATTTTATCTCAACTATCTCTCTCTACCCCAACTATCTCTCTTCTCTCTCTCTCTACTAAATATACTATTTATATATATTATATATATTATATATTATATAATATTTGTATAAGAATATATCATATACATATATATATATATATATATATATATATATATATATATAGGGATGCGTTATTGTGGTGTACATCTTAAAGTAGGAAACAATGAGTACACTTGTGGACCATTGCATTAGCTTGATGGATCAAAATCAAATTAAGTTAAATGAGTGGCTGAATTGTAATAAAATAAAAAAGTAATGGCATTATGTATCTAATTTAATTAATGTGTTAATAGCATTTATGAATCCAAATAAACATGCGAAAATCATAGGATTTACTTTTGCTATAAATCCAAACATTATTCTTGTTTTCTTTTATATCTGTTATTATTTTTTATATATTTTTTCATGCTAGTATATGAGCTTCAGTATTTTCAAAAGATACATGTTTCATCAATGCTTTAACTAATTCTTTTTTATTTGTTTTTTATAGATAAGTGACACATTTTATATTTTTTAAACTTGGCATACACAATAATATTTATTATATATTAGTGACATATTATTAGTGACACATTTTTGTATTTTATTTGTTTTCTTATGCATTAGTGACACATTTTTTTTTTGGTTTTTATGTTTATTAGTGACACCTTCCGTGTTTATTTGTTTTTTTATACATTAGTGGCACATTATTAGTGACACATATTCCGTTTTTTATTTTGTTTTTTTTATATATTAGTGACACATTATTAGTGACATATATTCTATTTTTTATTTGTTTTTCTATATAGTGGCACATTATTAGTGACACGTTCTTTTTTATAGATTAGTGGCATCTTTGTTTTTTATTTGTTTTTTATATATTAGTTATTGATGCGCATATTTGTACGTAAGAAATTAAGAAGTTAGAAATCTTCGAACATGAAATAAAAATCAGTTGATATATACCAACTTAGTTAACGCACTTATAAAGAAATGGTAAAATTGGTGATTTATATCTGCTACATAATAAAAGACATACACACCACCTTATCTCTTGATGACTACACTATCGTCACTCATTCACATCTGCTACATAAAATAGAAAAATAGAAAAATTATAGAACATGTATCAACTTGACCAAGCTTTGTGGGTTTCGTTTCCAACTTGTTTGGGAGGGGGAGGGTTAGGATTGAGATGGACTTATATGACTTCAAGATCGGGCAGTTGATGGTGGTGATCGGGTTGAGATGCAGTCGAGGTAATTGTTGTTGAGAATGATGGTGTGGTATCGTCCGCAAAACGGAATAGGATATCTTCAACAAGAAGATGTCGCCGAGATAAAAGGTGGTTAAATTTTGTACGAGATGTCGCCTATCCGGTTAAAGTTTGCACCGGCGGCTACTCTTCTAAAAAATCAGCGACGGTTAGACATCCGACGAGTGAGAGGTGCCGTTTTTATCAAAGAGAGAACCAAGCGAAGGGTTTTGAATTTTTATGGGATCTATTGCCTTTTTAGCAGCTAGAATTTTTTAAGGAGTAAATAGATCTAGATATGTGGCCATTTTTATAAGAAAGAGAAATCATTGTTTTTTAAGAGAGGCAGGTATTATTGATGGTGATAGATTTGTAACGTATGAATAATGAGCTAATATGATTGGATTGGGATTATGTAGAGATTACCATAATACCCTTAACTAGATTAAAATTATTTTGTATTTTCTTTTGATAAAAAAGGACACTTGTCACATTGTGATTGGTGCCTATTGTTTTCCACTTTAAAGTGTTTACCACATGAACGCAAATATATACACACACACACACACACACACACACACACATATATATATGTGTTAAATATCATTATAATTATATATATTATATATATATAGTGTGTGTGTGTACACATATATATACAATGTGTGTTATTATATATATATATATATATATATATATATATATATATATAGATATATATATATATATATATATATATATATATATATATATATACACACACACACATATATATAATAAAAAATTTCTTGTCTTGTCACATAGGATCTTGTTTATAAATTTTGTTTTCTTAGATTTGCTTGACTGCAAACAAAGATTTAAGTGTGGGGAGATTTGATAACGCTCAAATTATACATGTTTCTATACGCGTTATCTATGCTTTTATGTATACTTATTGGTTAAATATAAGAACTTTTGGTATAGAATAGAGTGTATTTGCTATTGTAGGTTCTATATACGTGTTGTGGAAGAAGACAGAAGAATACACGAAGAAATGGAGCTTAAACGAAGAAGTAAACTCAAGTTAATGATCTCCCGACACCTATTTACTGTTTTGGCCATAACTCGGTCCTACAAACACCTTTTTAGGGTTCAATTGAAGACATCTCGAGCTTAAAAGAAACAAGTTCAAGTACTTACATATATCGAAAAGCAACATACAAGAAAACTATAGACTTAAGCTGAAAAAAGACTCAAGTACGCCGCATAAGACCCTTGTGCGCCGCACTTCCTTCCAAGTTAAAGAAATTAATGACCTAGTCAAAGAAACGCATTTACTCACCAAGTACGCCGCACAAATAAGTTTGTGCACCCCACTTCTTATCTCAGCTATTAAATGATAATCGCATTAACTCCCTAAGTATGTCGTACAAATATCTTTGTGCGCCGCACTTTTCACCCAATTCAGCCTATAAATAAGGACGAAAATATCACACAAAAATTCATTCCATCTTACATATCTTACACACACACATTCATTAGAGCTTTTGGAAAGGAGGAAGGAGTGAGGATCCTTAGATCAAATGATCTAAACACCCCTTTAATCTGCCACTCACCACCATGCTATCACCACGAACCACCACCATAGCCACGAAATTCCAAAGTCCTAACACCATATCTAGACTTCATACCATCCATTTCTAGAATCTAAACATTTCTGACTATGATTCTTAGAGGATTCACACCAAATTCTCTTAAGATCATCACCATAAACCTTGTTACCAAACATTCCATTTGGTGACACGTTGTTGAATTTTTAGAAGTTAGGTGACATATTTCTGGTTATCTCAGTAGCATTTGGTTATTGGTTGATCATGGAACTATTAGTTTTGGGTTGGTGGTTGTTGTAGTCGAAATATTGGTAAAGGTACTTTGTTTTAATATGTGAAACATGAAATAATCTTTAGATGATTACGCTATGACTTATGAATATACATGTTTATGAATTCGATGTTATCTTGCTTGGATAATTGTTTATCTCTTGGTATATCATTGCAATTGAAATATGACAAAAGGGTTAATTGTCTTGATATGTTTTAAACCGTTTGTTAATGGCGTGTCAATATCATACTTGTGAGAATTGTGTGGTAAATTAATAAACAACCCAAGTAGAATTATGTTTAAGACCCTTCCTTATGTTGATCGACCGGGTTGGGAGGAATATATGCATATTTGATATAAACCATTCTTAATGCGCTCATGATGATGTAGTATATAGGCCGAAAGGATTCTATGTTATCATTGGTAGATATGCTTGTTATTATGATTATCCGTTATATATGACTTGTATGATTTCGTTTATATAAATTCTTGCTCTATCTCTATCTATTATGTTATATAGATCATGCTTTGTTTCTTGCTTGCTTTATACACACGTTTTGGCTATTTGATCTGTGACAATCATTTTGCTTTGTTACTTGATAAACAATCTGTGAATTGCTACAAATTCCGTGGAACGACCTAGACTTACCTAATACTATATTACATCGAATAGGGTATACTTGCCTGAATGTTGTGTTTTTAGTAAAAATTAGTATTTCTAGTTATTATAAATTTAAAGCTTGGAAAAACACGCATCAATCACGCATTATGATTGCGTTTTGGATCGGTAAATGGAAGCTAAGTTGCATGACCGTTGGGTATTAGTAGTGTATGTCAAATGAAAAGAGACACCAGACTGCTTCACATGGAGCTAAAAATCTATAGTTAAGATAGTTGTTAATTTCGTCTACCTCCGCAACGGTTTTAGTTGCCAATGTAGGCATGTTTTTTACATTTTCTTCTATAACTATCATTGCTCTGTCCGGTCCTTTATTTAAATACTTAAATAAGTATTTGATAGCCTTTGATCTGTTGCACCATTCTACATTGATATGTGCGTTGCATTTAAGGAGTAGATAACGACTGTGAGGTACCACATGCTTGTTGTTATACGTGAACTTCCCTTTTTGACTGTTACCTTATTATCCCTTTGAATAATGAGGGTACCCTTCTTCATCGAGGTATGTTTCTGGTAAGAAAGTTCTAGGGAAATGTTTTGAGCATTTGCTATCGGTTGTGCATGCTGCATATCTGTCATCTTTTCCACATGCTCTATGTAACATATAATCGGTAACTACTTTATAGCCGTCAGGATCATCTATTGGAGATGAAAGCTCGGCTGAAATTTTATCATCTATTTCACTGGGTGTCTTGCATTTCCATTGCTCTTTCAGCCATAGCAAAATATGTGCGTGTGGTAGGCCTCGTTTTTGAAATTCTATGACATATACAACTGCAAAAGGAATGCAATAAACATATCAGCTGACCCTTTTTAATATTCAGAAGAATAGTCTATTTTACAGGTTGATGTTTGATACATTACCTGCGCAAGATTCCTTGAATACTTGTTTTTTGGTCAGATCATCTAGCAGGTTTGTTTAGAAAACACGTGTCCCTACTTCTGGTCTATCATGTGCTTTCTGGCCAGAAAAATAACTCAACATTTTGGCTATTTCAGGCCATTTTGGGTTGGAAGTGAACGTGATGAACAAATCTGGGTTGTCATACGCCCGACATATAGCCATTGCATCCTGGTAGTTCTGCATCATATATCGTGGGCTCCCCGTAAAGGTCCTTCGCAGAATTATCCTTTTGCCTAGTCCTATTGCATTTGTGTCACCTCGTGTGACTGCGTCACATATATTATGATATAAGTCCACCCGTAGCGTATCTTGATTATTCCTTGTCCATTTCAGCCACTGCTCTTCAACTGCACTCTATGTATCTACCAAATATTGTTGGAATAATCGCCCTCCTTTCAATAAAGTACTACCCTAGTTGGTTTGTAGTTGAATTATGTAACTATAGTATTCTTTCATTGTTACATATCCCCGCTTTGTTTTTTGTGTCCTTGTGTTGTTGTTATAAGGTATTTCCTCATGGAATCCATCTTCCCCATACGGAAACAACAAATGGTATTGGAGTGCCATGTATGATGGACTAATTCTGATACTCATCTTGGCCCACTATCTTTGCTGTTGACAATGACGTCCATCTGAAATCATTTATGATCACCGTAGCTACTTCAGACACGGTGGGGGTATTGTATGGTCTGGTGGATTTCCTATCGCTATGTAGCCATAGATGGAAGTTCACCGAGTTATGTGTGTTGCACCAATTTCTTTCCATGCTGAATGCCTTGGCAATTCGGCTATAATGATCTAACATTTAGATTAAACCTCTGACTATTTACTGGTCCACACCGTCACTTGTGTCCTTATCAATGAAAGCAGTCTGCCAGCTCCTAACTTCATTTTGAGTATCAAAAAAATAGAGTTGCGCACATTTAGGCTGAGTTCCTTCATTAGGAATTAGGGACCCCATTCGATGATAGCTTTGTCCGCTTATTCTAAACGTGTACGGTGCCCTACCTGTATTAATTGAATGGTCTATTTTGGCGCCGAACGATGTGAAGCAAAACATGCTATTATAAACTCTAATTTGTTCTCAGAATTTTGATGTTGTATGATGAATATATTCGAGCAGACTGTTTAACGGTGGCTGTGTATTACTAAAAGTAAGGAATAGCACTTTACCTCCTTGACAGCAATGTGAAAAGGTTGGGTTCACATCCGTCTTTGACTTTTCTTCTCTCTATTCGTACTACATGGTAGCATGGCAGTTACGACATTTATGTGAGGGCGGTCCAATGCTATGGTAAGTGATGGGAACACCTTCAAAAAGATACAATTATGTTTATAAAGAATGGTATTGCCATGAACCATTTATAATTTGCAAATTTGAAGCTAACTGGCTAACACTGTAATGTTACATTTTTTAGAGTTACAATGTAATTCATTTTAAAAAACAGCATACCAACATGTTAGATAGGATGCGTGTTTTAGGCCAGTATAATTTGACTCAGTGATCTGAACCATATAAGATACTATTGCTTAATAGCCTAAAGTATTTCATCAAGTATAGCTTTTTGATAAATGTTTCATTACCCAAGAGTATTAGTGTTGTGAAAAATTACCTGCGAAGGTGAATGCAACTTTTTTGGTAGCTTTTTTAGCTAGGCGTACATATAATGGGCCTGAAATATCACCCATAGCATAGAATTTAGAGTTTATGTAACCAACGCTTGGGGAAAGGTGCAATATTTTGTAAGACAAATCTAGTATGGCAAAATTTGGGTTTGAATCGTACCTGCAGATATCCTTCTTAGGCGGGTAGATGCATACCTAGAGGTTGAAGGTCCCACTATTTGGTCTATATTGATTCTATTACCACCTGGCGGTTGTAATGGAACTATTGTTGCGCCTTTTATTTTAAGAATAATTTCTTTCAATATAAGATTTTGCCATGTGTTAATTATCCATTGAAACAAAAGGTTGCCATGTATATTTACCTGAGCATCCCACAGTTGTTTTTGTTAATCTGAGTCTACAGTAACTCTACACTCTTCCATCCTGTCTGATAGTTGTATCTGAATGAATCCTTACAGAATTTTAGAGCAAATCTACAAAAGATGGAGTAGGTATGTGTCTGTTGTGTGAATATGAGATATACAAACACATATGAGTATAATGACCGTTATTATTTAAAGTTATGCAAAGTTATTCAATTCAAGTGTACCTCTATTCATACTTGCATATGGAATCTGATTCACTTTTACTGTATATCAGGATGGAAACATGATGCTAGAAATTAAGAAGATATTGAGTAGAGATATTGAAGAGATAACCCTTTGGAATACCTTGGAGTTACTAATATATGTAGAGTCATAATAAATAAGCCATAAAGGTGGCGATCAAGAACAGTAATGGTAAGTTACTAATTGTATGCTTTTTTAAACCTTTCTAGCGTCATAGCAGAAAAATGCACGCTAAATATGATATAATTATATGTAGGTGTTACCATTTGATAGACTGATACGTCATTACAACAATGTGTCATCCCAATCGTTTCCATTTGTGGTCTTCTTCAGAAAATGCTAGGTGACTATGAAGGAGGGGAACCTATTTGTGATTGGTTTAGTGGGAACATAGATCTTGACATTGGCATGTGATTTGTTATTATGCAGGTTCAGATGAACGTTTGAATGTGGGATGAAAGAAATTCATTAACCATGAGGCAAAGGAGTAGTGTCTTAACAACAATAGCAAGTCATGACTCTATTTCTTTTGCTCAGGCTGTGTAATTGACACCTGATAAAGGTATACATGTTTATAGGTTAGCTATGGTTGTGGTTCTATACATAATTGAATACCTGACATGTTAGCCATTATATCTTACTTTATTGCACCCACTCGTGTTTTTATTCGGTTTGTATAAGCTGAAATTGAATGGAATAGTAATATTATTTATTTGTATAATCAAACATGAGTTACAGATGAATCCAAACATGAAGTCTACAATGTTTAAGTCTTAAAACCATTGCACTACATTGACATTGTTGGCTGCCCTTCTTTTTAGTTTACTAACTAATTTGTAATGTAACCTTCTTCTGTGCATCCTAGCCATTATTGTTTGTATATGTAAGATGATGAAACCTGAGCAGCTTCTTTGATTCACAGCCATTCACAATGTACCTAAAAATACAACAGTCCCAAAAAGGAAAACTAAGTCACTACATGATCCCATATAAATAAGAGATTTGATGTGACCTTGAGACCCTCTGAGCTTGAACAAACTACACCTAAAATTGCATTAACTAAAACAACATAACATGAGTTTAAAGCCAAACCAAACATGAGTTTCAAACTATTTACTAAACAACACCAAACTATGAGTCAAAGCAACTGCCCAAACATGAGTTTCAAAATGTCTAATACATGAATCATAGGATTCCTGCCACCTTGTGGCCTGAGTTCAATGTTTTTTATTCGAAGCACTATATTTCATGAGACGCTCATCACATGGTCTGCTTCATTATGACTGTTGATTGTAAGTTGATGAAACTTGGACAGCTACTCGGTTTCAGAGTCTTCTGCAATGTATCTAAAGCCACAACATTTTAAAAAACAAAAGCGTACTTAATAGATGCTCCAACATAATTCAGGTATAAGGTATTGACGGTCAACTAACCTCTTCTTTTTCTTCTTATCCAAACCACCATTCGCATTGCACTTATCTAAATCCTTAACTGATCCAGAGACTTCATCTACATCGAAATCTTCCAACTCAGATCTAAAATAATGAATGCACATAAAAGTTTTTAGTAATTGTCGAGAAATTATGGGTCCCAAATAAGCTTGTGTTATTATTCTGGATTCTTATCAATGGCAGCAGTATTAGCTAAACTTTTCTTTTTCTTTTCCTCCGTAGGCTTGGAGTGAGTACAAATAGATGGATGCCTTGACAATCGTTTCATTGCCGGGGTTGGGTTATCAGCAGATATGGGCTGACTGCTAGAGGATGCACCGTCGGCCACCATTTCACTCGGATTAACTTTCCAGCATGTTAAACTCTCAAACGTCCCATACTCATAGTATGTATAGGATTTAATCTATAGGACGTGAGTAGTGATTCGGCCGAGCACTTAAGCTCCCAAGAGTGATTCGGCCGAGCACTTAAGCAACTCTGTTACTGTGTCATTAAACATCACAATGACAGTATGGGCAGTGTCGTCAGCTACAACGACTTTAATCCTGTACCTGCATAGTGAAGACCGTGGACCGAAGGTAAACAATACCATACATTGCATTGTAATTCATAATTTCTAATTAACATTAGGAGCATTACCTAAAAACAAGGTAGTCAACGGCCTTGTTACATGCTTCACATATGAATTGTCCATTTTTTCATGTAACACCTTTTTGGCACTTTTCAGACCCACAGGATGGGTAGTTCCATCCTTTTTTAGACCTGAAGTTTTTGATCATCACCTTACAGTGGAAAATGGCCGTCTGAAAGCATAAATTGTTTGTTAAATACAATGTGAGGGACTAATAAACTATATTGGTCATGCAGGGGAAAACAGGATTACATCATTTTTGCGGTTCCAGGCCAATATCAGAAGATTTTCAAGTGTTTCTTCTCTTGGGCGGGAAAAATCAATGTCCAAGCCCTCCTTCTTTTGTTCAACACAACTGGTGTGCATATCGACAGCAACGGTGAGTGTTTGTTTATTTCAAATACATATGCAAACAATGTTACATAAGTTTACCTTTTAGATGTTTTCAATTCCTACAGGCAGGGGATATCATCGTTATCATAAACAGTGGTCGATGAAGTGCTTGACAAATACAACTTATCTGTAAGGTAACAATAACTTTAAATTAACGTGTGAGTAATGTGATATGCAAATTACAATCAATCTTCATGATTCGTTACTGTTGTAAGTCTTTGGAGACACCGAGGTTAAAATAATGGCACACATGCCAACGTGCTTTATTTTCCTCTCTATCAAAGCATCACCAAGCCCACCCCATAATATTACTCTAAGTGACATACCCCTATTTCATAAGTCAGTAGGTATCGTTATCCCGCCTTTAAGTTTAAATTTTAATATTTGCAAACAAACCAACTTACCTCTGGTTTGCAAGATAAAAATCAAGATTCCTGGATCCTGTTTTTATGTAGTTAGTTCTTCCAACATCAGTTACCTATCCGGTTACATCTACATGATATTCAATTACTTGTTAGTATTGCCTTAGGACCAACCATGTACCAAACAATTACATATATAGAAAAATTATCAAATTACCAATCAAGTACTTGTTGTTGGCAGGCTCGATACTATCAAAATCTATCAACTGGAATGGATATCTGAGGAAGCCAAGACCATTTACAGAAACCTTTCGTACTGTTGTTTCCCCATCAAACTCAAGCATGATCTTATCATGTTTGAAAATCCAATACTCATCCTTATTAGGGAGAACCACAAAGTCATTTATTAAGTAGATGTCGCCTTCCTTTAACCTCGGGAAATTGTGTTCTATGCTTGCTTTAGCAGTACTGTGAATCATATTACCCTGCAAGGACTTAGCATAAGATAGGCGCATAACGACAGGAAATCTTATTCCTAAAAGTTATCTGTGAGTCAAAGACAACCAAATCCGTTTTAAAATAGTGACCGGTTACAACATTTACATCCCACACCCTACCAATCATCACAACAATCGTGCCAGTAACATCCACCTCTAATTCATCCAAGAACAAATAAGGCTTCATCTGTAAAGATTCAGCCATGCCTACAGCTTTGCTAACCAAGTTGGTACCTCCAGATTTGATTGACATTTTTTTTGGAGGCGTCATGTATGAAGAAAATTGATGTGCGGTTGTCGTAGGACTTCTACACGAGAAGTTTTACAACTCCCTAGGCAGTGCACCTAATCGTTGTAGTATAGTATGGGCAAGACTCGGGGTTGCTTATCGTTCACTCAGGGAATAGGTTGGGAAGGCTTGATCATGGTCTAACAGAATTCTAAGGGTTGAAGGAAGATTCTTTTTATGTTTTTATATTTTATGAAAGCGGGTAAAATCATATATTGGAGGGAGTGGTTTGGTTTTAGCTAATTAAACTAAATAATAATCTAAACTACTGGTGATAACAATGAGATAAAAGATGTATTTACCTAATCATGCACTACTTCTTAGATTGCTTCTCCTAAATCTGTTGCCTTGTCACACTTATGATGATCTGTGTAGGTATTTCCTAAAGTATGGACAAATTACACGAAAACGCCACCTACGCAATACGCTCTTAGGGCAACGCACAAGTAAGGTAGTATGAAGACAATTATAAGGCCCCTATGATACATATTGAAGGCATGTGAAATAACCTAAGAGGGATCAACTAGAATCAGGGTAAGGTAGTATGAAGACTGTTACCACTGGTATCCTTTCTACGCAATCATGTTTCCCTAGAGATATCAACTGCAATTATGGACAGATTGCTGGTTTTCTAAAGCCTAACGTGCACATCTATCACAAGAAGCAACATCAAAAGGATCTACAATCTAAGTTTCATGCAATCATAAGTAAATACAAGAGAGGGTTTAGTTTAGCATGTTATAAAGAAAGCAAGAACAATAAATCAAACAACACATAGACATATTGAATGATAAAGTAGATCTTACTTGATTAAAACATGAATTTGAAGAGTTATAATATGGTTTTTAAGCCCTACAATCGTCTCCTACAGCTGCTAAATGAACTAGGGTTCGTACCTTATTTTTATTATAATGTTACACTTATAAAACCCTAAATTCGGGTTTGTATATATAGAAAAATCGATGCGACGCGTCGTGTTTTAGCCTGACGCCGTCATAAAATGAATCTTCTAGATCTGCGTTTGAGTTGGTGCGGGCTGACGCCGTCATGAGATGTGTGACGCCGTCACTAGATGAAGTGTGACGGCGTTGTGTATGATATGTGACGCCGTCTCCAGGCTCTATAAGCACAAATCTTCAAGAGTCTTAGTGTTGGTTCGTAGTCTTGTCCGTTTCTTCTCCAAATGAGCCCAAGTCATGTGTAATTCATCCAAATGTCCTCCAAATGCAAAATACCTGAAAAAGAACGATTAAGTACCTATTTTGGGCATAAATGCATGATTTAGGGGGTAAAACGACCCTGAAAAAGTGTATAAAATGACACCTCATCAAATACCCCTACACTTGGGATTTGGTTGTCCTCAAGCAAATAGGCTTTTCTATCTAGACAATAACAATATGAGGGGTCATTTTACCTACTCTTTAAAAGTATTCTACAACATAACCTTCTAGACCTCGTAATTAAAAGCATAAAAAAATACATACTAGCACCCCACTTAAGTGTTTGGGATTCTCTCTTTCTCTCGGGTGTATAATGAATTATAACATATGGGGGAAACGGAAAAATCAACACTCATTACCTGTCATAGCATATAAATTACCATAGGCTTGGTAAAGGATCAAACCTCCACCGCTAGGTGCAAGTATTATTCATTACTATCTAAGAGGACTTTTAAAGGGTTGTGGGGTGTAGGTGTAAGATAACATATAAGGGAAACGGAAATGGATAGGATACATTTGGGTGGCTTTGGGTGAATTTGAAGTGGAAGGGTTAGCTAATTATTTACACGAATATACGCTGGTTGTCCTCAAGTAGATAGATGCCTTGACAATTGTTTCATTGCCGGGGTTAGGTTATCAGTAGATAGGGGCTGACTGCTAGAGGACGCACCATCGGCCACCATTTCACTGGGATTAACTTTCCAGCATGTAAAACTCTCAAATGTCCCATACTCATAGTATGTATGGGATTTAATCTCTAGGACGTGAGTAGTTCCAATGAGATTCCTTATAGCAGTGGGCAAGCTTGATTCATCATCTTCATCTTCTCCCGCTCCCAAGAGTGATTCGGCCGAGTACTAAAGCAACTATGTTGTTGTGTCATTAAACATCACAACGACAGTACGGGCAGTGTTGTCAGCTACAACGACTTCAATCATGTACCTGCATAGTGAAGACCATGGGCCGAAGGTAAACAATACCATACATTGCGTTGTAATTCATAATTTCTAATTAACATTAGGAGCATTACCTAAAAACAGGGTAGTCAACGGCCGTTGTTTTTTTTTTTTTTTACAATGCTCACATATGTAATTGGTCCATTTGTTCGAGTAACACCTTTTCGGCACTTTCCAAACCCACAGGATGGGTAGTTCCATCCTTTTTTTGACCTGAAGTTTTTGATCATCACCTTACAGTGGAAAATGGCCTTCTGAAAGCATAAATTGTTTTTTAAATACAATGTGAGGGACTAATAAAATATATTGGTCATGCAGGGGAAAACAGGATTACGTCATTTTTGCAGTTCCAGACCAATATCAGAAGATTTTTAAGTGTTTCTTCTCTTAGGCGGGAAGAATCAATGTCCAAGCCCTCCATCTTTTGTTCAACACAACTGGTGTACACATCGACAACGACGGTGAGTGTTTGTTTATTTTCAAACGTAATGTAAACCAATGTTACAAAGTTTTCCTTTCGGATGTTTCAATTCCTACCGGCATGGATATCATCGTTATCCTAACGATGGTCGATGAAGTGCTTGACAAATACAACTTATCTGTAAGGTAACAATAACTTTAAATTAACGTGTGAGTAATGTGATATGTAAATTACAATCAATCTTCATGATTCGTTACTGTTGTAAGTCTTTGGAGACACCAAGGTTAAAATAATGGCACACATGCCAACGTGCTTTGTTTTCCTCTCTATCAAAGCATCACCAAGCCCACCCCATAAGGTTACTCTAAGTGACAGACCCCTATTTCATAAGTCAGTAGGTATCGTTATCCCGCCTTTAAGTTTAAATTTTAATATTTGCAAACAAACCAACTTACCTCTGGTTTGCAAGATAAAAATCAAGATTCCTGGATCCTGTTTTCGTGTAGTTAGTTCTTCCAACATTAGTTACCTATCCGGTTACATCTACAGGATATTCAATTACTTGTTAGTATTGCCTTAGGACCAACCATGTACCAAACAATTACATATATAGAAAAATTATCAAATTACCAATCAAGTACTTGTTGTTGGCAGGCTCGATACGATCAAAATCTATCAACTGGAATGGATATCTGAGGAAGCCAAGACCATTTACAAAAACCTTTCGTACTGTTGTTTCCCCATCAAACTCAAGCATGATCTTATCATGTTTGAAAATCCAATACCCATCCTTATTAGGGAGAACCATAAATTTATTTATTAAGTAGATGTCACCTTCCTTTATCCTCAGGAAATTGTGTTCTATCCTTGCTTTAGCAGTACTGTGAATCATATTACCCTGTAAGGACTTAGCGTAAGATAGGCGCACAACGACAGGAAATCTTGTTCCTAAAACTTACCCGTGAGTCAAAGACAACCAAATCCGTGCTCAAATAGCGACCGGTTACAACATTTACATCCTACACCCTGCCAATCATCACAACAATCGTGCCAGTGACATCCACCTCTAATTCATCCAAGAACAAATAAGGCTTTGTCTGTGAAGATTCAGCCATGCCTACAGCTTTGCTAACCGAGTTGGTACCTCCAGATTTGATTGGCATCTTTTTTGGAGGCGTCGTGTATGAAGAAAATTGATGTGCGGTTGTCGTAGGACTTCTACACGAGAAGTTTTACAACTCCCTAGGCAGTGCACCTAATCGTTGTAGTATAGTATGGGCAAGACTCGGGGCTGCTTATCGTTCACTCAGGGAATAGGTTAGGAAGGCTTGATCACAGTCTAACAAAATTCTAAGGGTTGAAGGAAGATTCTTTTTGTGTTTTTATATTTTATGAAAGCAGGTAAAATCATATATTGGAGGGAGTGGTTTGGTTTTAGCTAATTAAACTAAATAATAATCTAAACTACTGGTGATAACAATGAGATAAAAGATGTATTTACCTAATCATGCACTACTCCTTAGATTGCTTCTCTTAAATCTGTTGCCTTGTCACACTTATGATGATCTGTGTAGGTATTTCCTAAAGTATGGACAAATTACACGAAAATGCCACCTACGCAATACGCTCTTAGGGCAACGCACAAGTAAGGTAGTATGAAGACTATTACAAGGCCCCTATGATACATATTGAATGCATGTGAAATAACCTAAGAGGGATCAACTAGAATCAGGGTAAGGTAGTATGAAGACTGTTACCACTGGTATCCTTTCTACGCAATCACGTTTCCCTAGAGATATCAACAGCAATTATAGATAGATTGCTGGTTTTCTAAAGCCTAACGTGCACATCCATCACAAGAAGCAACATCAAAAGGATCTACAATCTAAGTTTCATGCAATCATAAGTAAATACAAGAGAGGGTTTAGCCTAGCATGTTATAAAGAAAGCAAGAACAATAAATCAAACAACACATAGACATATTGAATGATAAAGTAGATCTTACTTGATTAAAACATGAATTGGAAGAGTTACAATAGGGGTTTTAAGCCCAAAAATCGTCTCCTATAGCTGCTAAACGAACTAGGGTTCGTACCTTATTTTTATTCTAAAGTTATACTCACAAACCCTAAATTCAGGTTTGTATATATAGAAAAATCGACGCAACGACGTCACATTTTAGCCGTGACGCCGTCATAAAATGAATCTTCTAGATCTGCGTTTGAGTTGGTGCGGGCTGACGTCGTCATGAGATGTGTGACGCCGTTACTAGATGAAGTGTGACGGCGTCGTGTATGATATGTGACGCCGTCTCCAGGCTCTATGAGCACAAATCTTTAAAAGTATTGGTGCTTGTTTGTAGTCTTGTCCGTTTCTTCTCCAAATGAGCCTAAGTCACGTGTAATTCATCCAAATGTCCTCCAAATGTAAAATACCTAAAAAAGAACGATTAAGTACCTATTTTGGGCATAAATGCACGATTTAGGAGGTAAAATGACCCCGAAAAAGTGTATAAAATGACACCTCATCAAATACCCCTACACTTGGGATTTGCTTGTCCTCAAGCAAATAGGCTTTTCTATCTAGACAATAACAATATGAGGGGTCATTTTACCTACTCTTTAAAAGTATTTTACAACACAACCTTCTAGACCTCGTAATTAAAAGCACAAAAAAATACATACTAGCACCTCACATAAGTGTTTGGGATTCTCTCTTTCTCTCGGGTGTATAATGAATTATAACATATAGGGAAATGGAAAAATCAACACTCATTACCTGTCATAGCATATAAATTACCGTAGGCTTGTTAAAGGATTAAACCTCCACCGCTAGGTGCAAGTATTATTCATTACTATCTAAAAGGACTTTTAAAGGGTTGTAGGGTGTAGGTGTAAGATAACATATAAGGGAAACAGAAATGGATGGGATACATTTGGGTGGCTTTGGGTGAATTTGGAGTAGGAGGGTTAGCTAATTATTTACATGAATACATGCTAGTTTGGTTGCTAAGCCAAGACTCGGACGAAGATATACAAACTCTACAAAACTCTACATCAATCTCTTTCTTTTTCTTTTCTTTTTTTTTTGAATAACATAATACAACATGGGGATATATGACATGTACCCCTACACTTGAGCTTTTACATAACTTTACAAGCAAAGTATTCTATGACCCAATTTGAGGTGGATCAAAATAACATGGAGATCATTTGACAAACATATGGGGGTATTGACTTAACTTTTCTTTCCCATTCTTCAGCGAAATAAATACTACCATGAATCCCAATCGTCCCAAAACTGTATTTACAAGGATAAGTACTTAGCAACCGTGTACTCAAATAATTAACTTGGGTTATAACAATAATGTACTAAAAATGAGTACATACGGGGTAGGCTAAGGCTTTTTGGGTGTAACGATTGGTTTAAGGATGACAATGCTCTTCATTAATAGTTCGGAATCTACCAAAAAATTACGAGAACCGTGAAAAAGGATAGGCTCGGAGGGTTGTACTAGGGTATCCTGCACTAAGAATGAGTGCATGGCAAGGGTGTGGGATAGTTATATGATCAAGGTGACCATCATAACAGTTACAGGTTTAAAACATAGGTTATTTCTAATGCCTCTTATCAAGCAAATCCTAATACTTACTATGCAGTCTCAGGATGCATCACTAAAATAAGTTCTAGAATTTAATATACTACCGGTACACTCATATGAATTTTACTAACACTAGACATTCCAGAAAAGGCGACAAAGACCATATGTACACATCTGTATTGACGGAATAGACACATATGACTGCTCACTCCTTAACTCAAACCGGGTAAAGATAAAATCATCTTGGGTTACCGATGATAGGTACCCGAATTCCTAAAGATCTAAGGGCGAACCTCACATTTTTGGGGTAGAATTTTGGGGGTTTTGTGCTATTCATGCAAATTCTTATCCATGGGATGCTAGTAATACTCGGTTTTCGTTGGTATGTGTCATAAAAAAAATTAAATTTTGGTAAAAATCACCCTTTATGCTATGTTTCGATATATTACCCATCTTTTTAAGGACAAAGCAAATGACAAATAAAGAAATAGTTTCTAAGGCTTATTTCCCCCTACACTTAAGTTGAACATTGTCCCCAATGTTCTCTAGAAGTACCCGTAAAAATAGATAAAGGGAAAAGAAACAAGTACTCCCCTGGTTTGCTCAATGATAGAGAAGAAACATATAAAAACTGGCTAAATCGTCCTCCAAGAATCGTCTAATGAAAGCGTCCTAAGAACTTCCAAGCTTCTTCTCATCAAATATAACCTGTATCAAAGACAAAGACTACTATACCGAGCATAAAATGTGCGATTTACCAATATACAATATGAATTTAGGGTTCGACTCTATAGATAGGATGAAAGAATTATTAAACTCCTCAGGTTTTGCAGGTTTATATAGAAGAATACATGTATTAAATGTTATGCAAGTTTTATTTTCAAAAATAGGACCTAGGCATTTGACGTCGTCGGGGTTGTATGTGACCCCGTCGCAGGTGTCGTGGTGACGGCGTCACTTGTTAATTATGACGCCGTCTCCACATTATGTGAAAACGGATTTTTGTTCTTGATGAAACTTTCCTGCACTTGATTTATAAGTTAGTTCCTGTATAAATGGCTGCATAAAACCTGAGATTTTACAATTCAATCATATGACTCGATACTGATGCGAATTAATCTAAACAATTCATTTAACAAGTTTGAATTTTGGTTCTAAAAACCGGATATTTCCCCTACACTTATTGTTTGCAAAATACCTTTGATTGAAATTAAGACGAAGTTAAAAACAAAACAAAGCATGATTACAAGATAATTCAAACATAATGAAACAAATGGAAAAGAATTAAAACACACATGACACTCCTAATATGCGGGAAAAGTAAATTGGGTTGCCTCCCAAGAAGCGCTTTTCTTTATTAACGAGTCTTGTAGCTAGACTCGAAGTCACACGTCCTTACGTGACTTCTCCTTCGTCTTCCATTCCTTCTTCTTCTCTAATAAGAGCAGGGCGCTCATCTTTAAAATTCTTAATTCTCCATTGATTAAATTCCATCTCCTTTCTTGATGAAGTTTTATCCTTTCCTCCCATTCTAGGATGAGCCTATTCACAGTCATAGTGGGAACTATGGGTTCTATGTCATTCTTGATTCCTTTTTCGACATGAGAGAGGGGTCCAGGTATCCTATTTAAACTTATCTTACTTTTTCCTAATCGTAGAGTTATGGTGCCTGTGTTAAACTTTATTGAGGCCTTTGCCGTCGTTAAGAATGGCATTCCAAGAATGAAAGGCATCTTCTCATTTTCTTTTATGTCCATAATTACGAAGTCCGCAGGATATACGTGCTCGGCAACCTCTACTAACATGTCTTCAGCTATTCCTAAGGGATAGATATGCGAGTGGCTAGCTAATGAGAGTCTAATGTTGGTCTCGGCAGGCCTCTCGTCAGTGAGTTTCATATAAGTAGAGTAAGGCATGACATTTATAGCGGACCCTTGATTGACGAGGGCATTTACGTTCTTAAGGCCTCCTATGCTGCAAGGTATTTTGAAAATTCCTCCGACGTCCTCCTTCTTTGTTATCTTTTTCTTGAGAATTGCTTTGTAAACAGGCCCCCCAAGTAATACATTATAAGCCTTCTTCTTTTTCTTTCCAACTCTAGTTACTAACAGAGAATTATTGAATCGGTTGTTGTTAACTAATCCCTTGATAAGCTTCTCATTGATCTTATGTTTCAGGTAATACGTAATAGGCTGAGAACCGGGTGCTTCCACTACTTCCTCATTCTCAGGTGTTTTAATTGATTTATTTGTGGGCCTGTTTTTAGCTTCATCCTTTGTTTCGTCCTCCTTTGGCGGTGTTTCCATTTCAGTCTCGGTGGGCTTTTTGGTGTTGTTGGGTGTCTCCTTTCTCTTGTCACTCCTTTCTTCATCTTTATTTGCTAGAGAGATAGAATTTACGTTCTTGGTGACGGGAAATTTGGCTTCTTCTCTTATTAATACCTTCTCAGGGACTCTGTTGGTAGTGAGTTCTTTAAGAAGTCCGAACATTTCAGTCATCCTACCGTTGATCTCCTCGCGTTGCTTGAAAATGCTGTTCTCGAACCTTTCCATTCTTTCAGTGTGTGCAGCCATGTAGTCTCTTACTCGAGCTTCAAAAGTGGTTCCTAACGCTTGTGGTTGAGGGCTCGGACCTGTACATTCATGAAAAGCGAAAGCGTTCAGAGTTGGTGGTTAATTATGTGGGTGGGAATTCGGATAGGCATCCTTGACGTAGCCTTGAGGGGCGTGTGTTGAGCTCAATGTGGGTGTCGGTCGCGACCCTTTTAGTAAGAAGTTGATCTGGTCTTCGAGCTTGAGAAGTCTCCGGTCAGGTGTTTTCGGGGTGCCATGGGGAGCAAAAATGGCCTTGACCGGTTTGACAAAGTCATTAGTTTCATCCCAGCCTTCACGGTCGTGGAGGGCAAGGTTCTCAATGATTTCCTAAGATTCGTCGGTGTTCTTATTGCGGAGTTTGCCGCTGGCGGCATGGTCGATCTCGCATTTAAGATGGAAAGAGACATGATCGTAGAAAATTTGGATTTAAAGCCAACGATCGATGCCATGATGAGGGACTTTTTGGAGTAGGTCCTTGAAACGAGTCCATGCTTTGGATAAAGATTCTCCATGATGTAGTTGGAACATCAGGATATCGTTGCGGAGTTTTGCTGTCCTTCCCGGTAGAAAGAATTAAGCAAGGAATCGGGTAGTAAGATCCTCCCATGTGGAGATGGATCCTGCTGGAAGGCGTTCAAGCCAATTGCTAGCTTGATCGCATAGGGAAAATTGAAATAAACATAGGCACGTTCTTTCCCTATTTTCACCGTCAAGGTTAAGTGAGTCTACTAGTTTAAGAAAGTCCTTGAGGTGTTGATTTGGATCCTCGGACTGAAGTATGTGGAATGAGCATCCGTTTTGCACCAACCGGACGGTGTCAGATCGAAGAGGTACCACGTTGTTCCCTACAGGGAGCTCGATGGATTCCTATAACCCTCGTGGCTAGGTTTGGAGTAATCTCCTAGAGTACGGATAGGATTCTCGTCTCCAATGGTGGTTGACGAGAATGAGTTATGAAATAATTAACATGAAGAAAAGATAGACTACAAGAAAGCTAATGTGCGGGAATTAAATCTTACTTGAAAGGATTCAAGCAAGTAGAACTAAGCTAAACTATGATCAAAACCTAACTATTCCCCGATAACGACGCCAAAAACTTGATGTGCGGTTGTCTTAGGACTTCTACACAAGAAGTTTTACAACTCCCTAGGCAGTGCACCTAATCATTGTAGTGTAGTATGGGCAAGACTCGGCGTTGCTTATCGTTCACTCAAGGAATAGGTTGGGAAGGCTTGATCATGGTCTAACAGAATTCTAAGGGTTGAAGGAAGATTCTTTTTATGTTTTTATATTTTATGAAAGCAGGTAAAATCATATATTGGAGGGAGTGGTTTGGTTTTAGCTAATTAAACTAAATAATAATCTAAACTACTGGTGATAACAATGAGATAAAAGATGTATTTACCTAATCATGCACTACTCCTTAGATTGCTTCTCCTAAATCTGTTGCCTTGTCACACTTATGATGATCTGTGTAGGTATTTCCTAAAGTATGGACAAATTATACAAAAACGCCACCTACGCAATACGCTCTTAGGGCAACGCACAAGTAAGGTAGTATGAAGACTATTACATAGCCCCTATGATACATATTGAATGCATGTGAAATAACCTAAGAGGGATCAACCAGAATCAGGGTAAGGTAGTATGAAGACTGTTACCACTGGTATCCTTTCTACGCAATCACGTTTCCCTAGACATATCAACAACAATTATAGACAGATTGCTGGTTTTCTAAAGCTTAACGTGCACATCCATCATAAAAAGCAACATCAAAAGGATCTACAATCTAAGTTTTATGCAATCATAAGTAAATACAAGAGAGGGTTTAGCCTAGCATGTTATAAAGAAAGCAAGAACAATAAATCAAACAACACATAGACATATTGAATGATAAAGTAGATCTTACTTGATTAAAACATGAATTGGAAGAGTTACAATAGGGTTTTTTATGCCCTAAAATCGTCTCCTACAGCTGCTAAACGAACTAGGGTTCGTACCCTATTTTTATTCTAAAGTTACACTCATAAAACCCTAAATTCGGGTTTGTATATATAGAAAAATTAATGCGACGGCTTCGCGTTTTAGCCACGACGCCGTCGTAAAATGAATCTTCTAAATCTGCTTTTGAGTCGGTGCGGGCTGACGCCATCATGAGATGTGTGACGCCGTCACTAGATGAAGTGTGATGGCGTCGTGTATGATATGTGACGCCGTCTCCAGGCTCTGTGAGCACAAATCTTCAAGAGTCTTAGTGTTGGTTCGTAGTCTTTTCCGTTTGTTCTCCAAATGAGCCCAAGTCACTTGTAATTCATCTAAATGTCCTCCAAATACAAAATACCTAAAAAGGAACGATTAAGTACCTATTTTGGGCACAAATACACAATTTAGGAGGTAAAACGACCCTGAAAAAGTGTATAAAATGACACCTCGTCAAAAATGTAGACGAAAATGATTGTTATAGAAGAAAATGTAAAAAACGGGCCTACATTAGCAACTGAAACCGTCACAGTGGTAGACGAAATTAAAAACTATCTCAAATGTAGATTTTTAGCTCCGTGCGAAGTAGTCTAGCGTCTCTTTTCATTTGACATACACTACTAATACCTAACGGTCATGCAGCTTGGCTTCCATTTACCGAACCAAAACGTAATCACAATGCGTGATTGATGCGTGTTTTTCCTTGCTTTAAATATATAATAACTACAAATACCGATTTTTACTAAAAACACAAGATTCAGGCAAGTATACCCTATTTGAGTGTAATGTAGTAATAGGTAAGTCTAGGTCGTTCCACAGAATTTGTAGCAATTTACATATTGTTTATCAAGTAACAAAGCAAAATGATTGTAACGGATAATGAGGGTACCCTTTTTCATCAAGGTATGTTTCTGGTAAGAAAGTTTTAAGGAAATGTTTTGAGCATTTCCATCGGTCGTGCATGCTGCATATCTGGTATCTTTTCCACATAGTCTATGTAACATATAATTGGTAACTACTTTATAGCCGCCAGGATCATCTGTTGGAGATGGAAGCTCGACTAAAATTATATCATCTATTTTACTAGGTGTCTTGCATTTCCATTGCTCTTCCAGCCATAGCAAAATATGTGCGTGTGGTAGGCCTTGTTTTTGAAATTCTATGACATTTACAACTGCAAGAGGAATGCAATAAACGTATCAGCTGACCCTTTTTAATATTCTGAAGAATAGTCTATTTTATAGGTTGATGTTTGATACATTACCTGCGCAAGATTCCCCAAATACTTATTTTTTTGTCAGATCATCTAGCAGGTTTGTTAGTTTTATTTAGAAAACACGTGTCCCTACTTCTGGTCTATCATGTGCTTTCTGTCCAGAAAAATAACTCAACATTTCGGCTATTTCATGCCATTTTGGGTTAGAAGTGAACGTGATAAACAAATATGGGTTTCTGTACGCCCGACATATAGCTATTGCATCATGGTAGTTCTGCATCATATATCGTAGGCTCACCGTAAAGGTCCTTGGCAGAATTATCCTTTTGCCTAGTCCTACTGCATTTGTGTCGCCTCGTGTGACTGCGTCGCAAAGATTATGATATAAGTCCACCCGTAGCGTGTCTTGATTATTCCTTGTCCATTTCAGTCACTGCTCTTCAACTGCACTCTATGCATCTACCAAATATTGTTGGAATAATTGCCCTCCTTTCAATAAAGTACTACCCTGGTTGGTTTGTCGTTTAATTATGTAACTATAGTATTCTTTTATTGTTACATATCCCCGCTTTGTTTTTCGTGTCCCTGGGTTGTTGTTATAAGGTATTTCCTTATGGAAGCCATCTTCCCCATACAGAAACAACAAAGGGTATTGGAGTGCCATGTATGATGGACTGACTTCTGATACTCGTCTTGGCCCACTATCTTTGTTGTTGACAATGACGTCCCTCGTAGGAAGCCCTTCTCCGAAATCATTTATGATCACCGTATCGACTTTAGACACGGTGGGGGTATTATACGGTCTGGTGGATTTCATATCGCTATGTAGCCGTGGATGAAAGTTCACTAAGTTATGTGTGTTGTACCAATTTCTTTCCATGCGGAATGCCTTGGCAATTGGGCTATAATGATCTAATAGTTGGATTAAACTTCTGACTATTTACTGGTCCACACCGTCACTTGTGTCATTAACAATGAAAGCAGTCTGCCGGCTCCTAACTTTATTTTGTGTATCAAAAAAATAGAGCTACGCAAATTTAGGCTGAGTTCCTTCATTAGGAATTAGGGACCCCATTCGATGATACCTTTGTCCACTTATTCTAAACGTGTACGGTGCCCTACATGTATTAATTGAATGGTCTATTTTGGCGCCGAACGATGTGAAGCAAAACATGCTATTATAAACTCTAATTTGTTCTCGGAATTTTGATGTTGTAGGATGATTATAGTCGAGCAGACTGTTTAACGGTGGTGGTGTATTACTAAAAGTGGGGAATAGCACTTTACAACCTTGACAGCAAAGTGAGAAGGTTGGGTTCACATCCATCTTTGACTTTTCTTCTCTCTCTTCGTACTACATGGTAGCATGGCAATTATGACGTTCGTGTGAGGACGGCCCAATGCTATGGTAAGTGACAGGAACACCTTCAAAAAGATACAGTTATGTTTATAAAAAATGGTATTGTCATGAACCATTTATAGTTTGCAAATTTAAAGCTAACTGGCTAACACTGTAATGTTACATTTTTTAGAGTTACAATGTAATTTATTTTAAAAAACTGCATACCAACCTGTTAGATGGGATGTGTGCTTTAGGCCAGTATAATTTAACGGTAATTTTACGCAGTGGTCTGAACCATATAAGATACTATTGCGTAATAGCCTAAAGTATTTCATCAAGTATAGCGTCCTGATAAATGTTTCATTACCCAAGAGTATTAGTATTGTGAAAAATTACATGCGGAGGTGAATGCAGCTTTTTTGGTAGCTTTTTTAGCTAGGCGTACATGCAATGGGCCTGAAATATCACCCATAGCATAGAATTTAGAGTTTATGTAACCAACGCTTGGGCAAAGGGGCAATATTTTGTAAGACAAATCTAGTATGGCACCATTTGGGTTGGAATCATACCTGCAGATCTCCTTCTTAGGTGGGTAGATGCATACCTAGAGGTTGAAGTATAACAACCCACAATTTTCATCAATGCAAATATCCATCTATTAAATTAGATACAATGTACTATCCATCTATTAAATTAGATGCAATATATATACCACCTTTTTACAGAGAAATTTTTTGCTTTATTCCATTATGTAACATAGTTTACATAACTAAAGTAAACGAGCTCACGCAACCTACCTATACCAACTATATCTATTTTTATATCACGTAAACATCCTAATATGTCAAGTCTATGCCCTAATATCATTTTTACCAAAAACGTTACTCATTTAACAATGCTATATCAAAACAGGCTTTAAACGTTAAACGTTTATATCAAAACCCTAATTATACGTAATATATACATATAAAATGAATGTACAAGTATTCAAGCAAGTGTACAAGTAATAAATACATAATATTTGAATTACATTTTCCCTCTTAAACCATGGTACAACTTATTTGAACTCAATGTACAAATCAATGAAGCATACACTCAAATAAGCTCATTTTACCACCATTTTCATTCTAGATTTCATACCATCACTTTAGTACAAGATACAACACTCAATACATAACATTTAAACCCTAATTACCCTAATCCTAAACCCTAAACTACCCTAAACCCTAACCCTAACTCGATCTAAACACCAAAAACCCTAAACCCTAACCCTAACTCGATCTAAACACCAAAAACCCTAAACCGTACCCCATTTTGACCTGATACTCATTTACACCCATTTTTACCCATTTTAAACCCAACCTAGCATCCTAGCACCTCCATGACTTCACCACCATGTCACCAAGCAGCCTCCCAAGCACCTCCATCACCACCTTAACTACCAAGTAATGCATGATCACCTCCTTGTCACCCCATACAAGCCGAACCCCCTAAAACCCGTCCACCTTGCATTTCTACCTTCCTAGCCTTACATACTCACCCTATAGACTCCATTAGTCATCTACCTATGACCTTTGGCCACTACTCTAAGAATACTTGGGCACAAAGTTCGACCCTATAAATAGCCGAACACCCTAAACTATTCAAACACACCTCAAATATTCATCATACACACAAATTGAGTTCTAACAAGATTAAGGAAGAACGAGAGAAACCCAAAGATTAGTTTGAAGCCAAAAAGAAAGAAGGAAGAAAGCTTTGAAGATGTTTTCCACTCGTTAAAACCCAAAAACACTATTTCGACCCATTTTAGCTCAAGTAAGCTTAAAATCTTGTTTAATAAGCTCATATTCTGTTTTGAAACTTTCAATAGCCTTGTAAGATCATATGTAAACTCTTGTTTGATCCTTTGAACCACAAACCCATGCGTTTTTTATTTAAAACTTTAAAAATGACCGGTTTTGATTTTCTAGTTAACAAATCCTTTTTCTAAACTTTTGTTACATTAAAACATATTATTTTAGTTTATTCTAATAAGCTATAACCTGCAAAACTCTTTTGGGACTCGTTTTGATTTTCTAGCTCTACGAATCCTTTATTTTAAATTTTGTGTCCATTAAAAACATCTTATTGAGCTTATTATAATATTTTAATAACTGCAAAACTCTTTTGGTATTTTTCAAAAATATCAAAATTATGGATTTTGGACTTGATTTGCAAATGTTTTCATGCATATGGGTATATATTATAACTTTCTGAAATTTATAACTAAAGGGGCTGAAAATGTCATTATTCCAAAGTTGTAACTATGAGGGGCTGTTTGGCCATGTTTTAAAGTTAAAGGTTTAAATTATATATAGTTTTTAATAAAGGACTAAACTTGTAAAAGTTTATAAACCAAGGGTATATATTGCCATTTTTGTATTCTTAAAAATATAAAATATAATATTTTTATGTTAATTATAAAAAAATATATAAATATTATAAGACTTGATTTCATTAAAACCCGACACATTTATCGTTATTGATCATCGATCGACGCAATATAAAACAATTACGTTAGATAATTAACGTAATTTATCATCGGCTAACTTTTCAAGAAACTTAAAACTATAACGTATCACGTTACTAGGGAGCTTCATGTGAGGGGTTTCATTTGGGTATACACTATTTGACGGTTTGCTGGATTTACGAATTTAAAGTGGTCTTGGCTCTCAACGTTTTACTACATGACCTCTGAATTATGATTGCCCGAACAGTGATATAATATTTCCATAAATTAATAAATCAAATGTTAAACTTCATGAAGTTTTGAAAGATAAACCATCGAACTAAGACTTGACATATTACCCAGGTTGCGTGACAAGGCCATTACTTTCAACTGATATCTTTTGCCATCATCAGTTTCCCTGTTAAGGTAGTTCATAGCCTCGCATTTTTTAATCTTTTTTGAATGTTTTATTAACCCGCAAAGGGATACAGCTATAAATCATTTGAATGCAGTATTTTCAATATATGCTATCCTGATTTATTATTGCTTAGTTGCTTTTTACTTGCCAATATTTCTTAATCAAGAACCATTAGTCACTTGGGAGTGAACGCGAATATTGTGGATAGATCTATCGGGGTGTGAACGATCCTTGGTGTACTATACTTTCTAGAGGTACCAATAGACACTATATTTGATTATAATTGGGTAACTTTGGGCAAGTTGCCTTTCCACTGTTCGGACATTTTTCCTCACTAATGTCACTAAGGCGTGATTTCCATGTTTAATGTTGGTTGCATGAGCATTTTTTTGGCAATCAATATTGTTTTTTCCTTTGATATTGTATGTTGTTACAATATTATTAAAAATAATGGTTGTATAATAACGTAACCCACATTTACTTGTTATTTAACTATTTATCATAAACCTATGAATTTCACTCAACCATTGTGTTGACCTTTTTAGCATGTTTATCTCAGGAAATTGAGCAACTTATGGCACGGAGTGGCACGGACTTGAAGATGGCTAAACTGCTATCATTCAAACTTTATGTTTCTAGATTTTAGGACCTCTTTTTGTAAAACTCTGATATATTATTGAATGATAACTAAATTTTCCAAAACGTCACTTTTGAGTCATTTTCTATGATTATGACTATTGTACTATGAAGTAATACCCCAAATTAGCTTCCGCTGCTATATTTGTCAAAATGGGGGAGTTACAGATTGGTATCAAGAGCCACGATTATAGAGAACAAGGTTGAAACCTTAACTATAACTACTTTTCTTTTTCCATCCCATAAAGTCCTTCGTGCCACTACATTTCCGGAATAGTATGTGAAGATACATAACTATTATACTATTATATAAATAACTTATGTTATTTACCGCTGGGTTGTTAACAGAGTGATGTCTTCTCCCAACCACCCTACTTTCGATATTGAGGATGCTTTTTCCTCTAACTTTCCAGACTATTTCCCAGCTTCACCGGGAAATACTTCTTCTGAATCTTTAAATAATTCATCTGGTTTAGTTCCAATAGCTTCACCAACTCTTTCACTTTTTCATAATGACCCCTATATGAAGGTCATGCAAGCATATGATGCCATTAGTCCACCACAAGTTACTATTCCACCCTCCTATTGTGCCTCCATTTCTAGTGTTATCCACTATCACAATGTTTGATTCCAAGATTTCTTTTCTCCCAAAAATATTCCACATCCTTCAGACATAAGATCCTTTTGACTCTCCCCAGTCCATATCTCCATCTTCATCTCAAGAGATGTTAGATTCTTCCTCACCACGGTTAGGTTAACTACGCCACCACCAGATTATCCCTTTAATGAGTCTATCTTCGCAGAGTTAAATAACTCATTATGGATCATACCACGACAAATGGGAAGTGAACCAGTCCCCGAGGAATCTAATGAGTCCGATGCTTGTTTGAGTATTCATCTTTGAAAAATCTTAGATTCTCTAGTTATATCCTGCAATGTAATACCGAGGGATGTGTATTACTTTTTTAGAACTTGTATAAAAATAAAAAATCCATACAACGATATGTCAAATGATATCAATACCACTATGTATGAAAATTTTGTCAATGACTTGTGATATCATTCTTATTTTGTGTTGTCTTGTAAATGTTGATAGAATGCCTCCCAAAAGGACGTCAACATCTGATGAAGCACCAGCATGACTCAGGTTACCATTAAAAAAATAGTTTGCTGACAGTGTTGCACGGCTCTGGAAGTCACTCAAGCTACAAACAATAGGAGAGTACTGCAATTCCCAACAGGAAAACTGGACCTACTGGAACTCTTGTAGCAAAAACAGGAAACTATAAAGAGTTCATAAGCTGTCAACCTTTCTACTTCAATGATACGAAAGGAGCAGTTGGCCTCATTCTCTGGTTTGAACGAACTGAATCAGTATTTTCTCATAGCAAATGTGCCGAGGAAAACAAAGTGACATTTATTACTGGTACCCTAACTGATGATGCCTTGTCCTGGTGGAATGCATACGCCCAACCTATTGGGATAGATTAAGCCAACAAGATCACCTGGACTGAATTGAAAAGGCTTTTAACAAACAAGTATTGTCCTCAAACTGAAGTCAGGAAAATAGAAGATGAATTTTATAATCTAACTATGAAGGGAAGTGATATCAAGACATATATAAGAAGATTCTAAGAGTTGGCAACCTTATGTCCCACTATGGTGCCAAACACCGAGAAACTCATGGAAGCTTTCATCGAGGGATTGCCCTGAAGTATTGAAGGAAACGTTACCGCTTCAAAGCCTCAAACTCTGGAGGAAGCCATTAACATTACCTAGAGGTTAATGGATCAGGTAACAAGACACAATTCTGTGCAAGGAACCAATGATCACAAACGAAAGTTTGATGATAGAAGAACCTTCAACAACAACAACTACCAAAATAACCGTAACAACAACAATGATCACCACTAACAACATAATAGAAGGCAGGAAACCTTCAAGGCCTATGCTGCTACCCCAACTGAAAACCGTGGGTATGTTGGACCCCATCCTTTGTGTAAGAGATGCACTCTGCATCACACAGGACCTTGTACTGTCAGATGTCAGACTTGTAATAAGGTGGGTCATCAGACCAGGAACTGCAGAAATAAAGGACCCTCGGACTACTAGATTAGATTCTAGTTATAGCTTTTGTTAGAACCTAACCACGGGATGTGTGGTATAAATAACAACACTTGTCAAATTTTGACTATGTAAAGTATGAAGGCAAGTTGTTCATGATATAATACAATTATAATCCCGTTATACCTCACTGTTTCATAATACCGTCATCCAGGGTTGCACCCTGATTTTGTTAAACCAACCTTTCGAAATTGATCTTATGCCCATTAAACTCGGTAGTTTCGACGTCATCATTAGTATGGATTGGTTATCCTATCATGCTAGAAAAAGTCATCCACATCCCATTCTACGGTAAAACTTAGATTACCCAAGGCGATCGAAGTAAAACTTGACTAAACCTCATATCCTGTATAAAAACCGAAAGGTATATATCCAGGGGATGTCAAGTTTTCATAGCCCAAGTAATGGAAAAGAAGTCATACGAAAAACAACTAGAAGACATACCAGTAGTCAGGAATTTTTTCCTGAAAATCTACCTGGCTTTCCTCCCGTTCGCCAAGTAAAATTTCAAATCGATTTAATTCTAGGAGCGGCACCTGTAGCCCAAGCACCTTACAGATTAGCTCCTTCAGAAATACAGGAACTATCAAACCAACTTTAAGAGTTAGCAGACAGAGGTTTTATCCAACCAAGTACTTCACCCTGGGGAGCTCCTGTCTTATTTGTTAAAAAGAAAGGCGGATCTTTCAGAATGTGTATCGATTACCGGGAGTTGAATAAACTTACTGTAAAGAATCGTTATCCATTAACTATGATCAATGACTATACGACCAACTTCAAGGTTCGAGTGTTTCCTCGAAAATCGACTTAAGATCTGGTTATCATCAACTGAGAGTAAGGAATGAAGATATTCCTAAGACTGATTTTAGAACAAGATACGGACACTATTAATTTCAAGTGATGCCATTTGATTTAACTAACGTACCTGCTGTATTCATGGATCTCATGAACCGTGTGTGTAAACCATACTTGGACAAAATTCGTAATAGTGTTCATCGATGATATTTTTATCTACTCTCGTAACAAAGAAGAACACGCAGGTTATTTGAGGATAATTTTTAGAATTTCTTAGAAAGGAGGAATTGTATGCCAAATTCTCCAAGTGTGATTTCTGGATCAATATCGTGTAATTTAATGTCTCATTATTCTTCTCATGATTTTGTAAAATCATACCACAAAGAAAACATCTTCTACTTAACACCGTTTTAATATCATGTTTTATGCTTAAATAGGATGGTTTATAATCATCTTATTGAAATGAATTAGGACGCTTCTTCATTTGAATAAGGAAATTATAAACCACCAAACTATAAATTTATAAATTCTCAGTTACAAGGATTGGGACGCCTCTGTTTGTAAATGACAAACTATAAATGAGTGGGCTTAAGTGTATGGCATTCGTACAAACATTTTTCTTTCAATCCGTTTGTGCAAATAATTCCTTTTCTTCATTTAATCATTATCATTATTACCTTCATACAATTGAGTCTCTAGCTGTAATTTGTTCATTCGAATATTTCCAAATTGTATCTGACATGATTGGCGTACAAGCAACTCTCTTACAATTCATAATTTGTTTGAATCATTCCTTGCCATGACTAAATATGTTAACAAAATATAACAACTCAGTATTTTCATCAATGTAATATCCATCTATTAAATTAGATGCAATGTAACATCTATATATATCATATTTTTACAGGGAAATTTTTGCTTTATTCTATTATGTAACGTAGTTTACATAACTAAAGTAAACGAGCTCACACAACAACCAATGCCATCTATATCTATGTTTATATCATGTAAACATCCTAATATGTCAAGTCTGTATCCTAATATCATTTTTACCAAATACATTATCTATTTAACGTGCCATTTACAACGTTATTTCAAAACAAGCATTATACGTTAAACGTTTATATAAAAACCCTAATTATATGTAATGTTTACATATAAAATAAATGTACAAACTTCCAAGGCTTCAATGCATAAAATTTGAAATACCATTTGAAATATAATTTCCCTCCAAGTCAATGTACATCTCATTAAAGCTCAATTACAAATCCATGAAGCCACAAATTTTTTTTTTTTCAAAAGCACTTAAAAAAAACCCCCCCTCCCCCCCCCCCACCCCATTTTCCCTACAAATACATTCTAATTTCTTACCACCACTTTAGCACAAGGTACAATACTCAATGCACAACTTCTAAACCCTAAACCTAAACCCTAAATCATCCTAAAACCCTAATCTAAAACCCTAAACCCTAAACGAAACCCTAAACTAGTTCTAAACCCTAATTCGAAAACACTTAACTTAAACCTAATCCTAAACCCTAATCCTAACACTAACCTTAATCCTAAACCCTAATCCTAACACTAAACCTTAATCCTAAACCCTAAACTATCCTTAATCCTAACCCTAATCCACGTCTTAAATACTAAAACCCTAACCCGAAACAAAAACCAACCCGACACCCTTTTTCTTTCATTTTTAACCCATTTACAACTAAGCTAGCTCCTTAACACCACCATGACCTCACCACCATGTCATCTAGCAGCTATACAACCACCTCCATCACCTCCTTGTAAGCTACTACCACCACTTGCACTCCAAACACCCCCTCATCACCCCTTTGTAAACCGAACCCCTCCACATCCTTCCACCACTCAAAGCTACACTCCTAGCCCTTCCTAATCACCCTATAGCCTTCCTTAGTCACTACCTACAAGCCCTTGGCCACTACTCTAAGTATTCTTGGGCACCAAGGGTGTTTCGAGCCCTATAAAAGCCGAAACACACACACTCTTTCAAAACACACCTCAAAATTCATCATACACACAAATGAAGTTCTAAACCAGACCAAGGAAGATCAAAGAAGGAAGAACTCAGCAAATTTGAAGCCAAGAATCAAGAGAAGGAAGCCCTTGAAGTCGTTTCTAGGCATACGAACCAAAAACCCCTTATTCGACCCATTTTAAGCTCAAGTAAGCTTATATCTTGTTCAATAAGCTCATTTCTGGTTTGAAACTTTAATAAGCTTCCTTATGATCATATATAAACTCTTTTCTAAGCTCTTGAATCGCAAACCCATTCGGTTTTGGTTTTCCTAAACCATACGCACCCATTTTATATTTTTAAGCTCATACGCCCATTCCAAATAAGCTATAAAGCTCATAATCTACTTGTTTAGCTAAATCTAAAACCATAAGCTGCAAACCTCTATTGGATTCAAAATATCATTATTATGGTTTTTGGACTTGTTTTGCAAATAAATCCCATGCAAGGGGTATATATTGTAAATATTTTGAAATTATAACTATGAGGGGCTGTTTTGCCAAGTTTTAAAGTTAAAGGTTTAAATTATATATACTTTATATATAAAGGACTAACTTTGTAAAAGTATATAAATCAAGGGTATATATTGCCATTTTTGCATACTTAAAAATATAAATTATAATATTTTTATATAAATTATAAATATATATATATAAATATTATAAGACTCGATTTTATTAAAACCCGACACATTTATCGTTATTAATCATCGATCGACGCATTATAAAACAGTTACGTTATATAATTAACGTAATTTATCATCGACTAGCTTTTGAAGAAAACTTAAAACTATGACGTATCACGTTACTAGGGAGCTTCATGTGAGGAGTTTCATTCGGGTATACGTTTTGACGAGTTTGCTGGATTTACGATTTAAAGTGTCCTAGCTCCTCAAACGTTTACTACATGACCTCTGAATTATGATGGCCCGAACAGTGATACAATATTTCCATAAATTAATAAATCAAATATTAAACTTCATGAAGTTTTGAAAGATAAACAATCAAACTAAGACTTGACATATTACCCAGGTTGCGTGACAAGGCCGTTACTTTCAACTGATATACTTTTGCCATCAATCAGATTTCCCTGTTAAGGCGAGTTCATAGCCTTGCATTTTAAATCTTTAAAATATTTCGAAAACCCGCGAGGGGGATACATGCTATAAACCATAAATGCAAGTGTTTTTCCAACTGTATGCTATCCTGATGCATTATTGCCTAAGTCCCTACTTTTGCCATTAAGACCCCACTATCATGAACCGTTAATTACTCTTCGGAGTAAGCGCGAATGCTGTGAATAGATCTATTTGGAAATGAACTCCCCCGTTGGTATACTTGTACTTTTGGTAACCAAACGCACTTTATTTGAATAAACTATGCGGGTGTTTGGCAAAGGCACCCGTTGGGGCAACTACTTGTGATTATTGATTATCTCAAGGCTTCGGTGTCATGAGCTTAGGGCAATAATACTGTTTTCTATGATAATTGTATCTACATTGCAATTATTACTATTATGGGTGTATAACAACGTAACCCACTGTTATGATGACTTGTCTCTTTATGAGTCGTTTTTTATGATTATGACTGTTGTACTATGAAATAATACCCCAGATTAGCTTCCGCTGCTATATTTGTCAAAATGGGGGTGTTATAGATTGGTATCAAGAGCCACGGTTATAGAGAACAAGGTTGAAACCTTAACTATAACTACTTTTCTTTTTCCATCCAAGAAAGTCCTCCGTGCCACTTTATCTCCTAAATAGTATGTAAAGATACATAACTATTATACTATTATATAAATAACTTATATTATTTACCGCTGGGTTGTTAACAGAGTGATGTCTTCTCCCAACCATCCTACTTCCGATATTGAGGATGCTTTTTCCTCTAACTTTCCGAACTATATCCCTGCTTCCTCGGACTATGTCCCAGCTTCACCAGGAAATACTTATTCTAGCTCTTCAAATAACTCATTTGGTTTAGTTCCAAAAGTTCACCAACTCTTTCACTTTTTCTTGATGACCCCTATATGAAGGTCATGCAAACATATTACGTTAAAGAATCACCTATTCCACCGCTAACTATTATGCCTCCATCTTCAATGCTATCTCCAATGTTTAATTCTAAAGAATTCTTTCTTCTTGAGGAATTATTGCCACTTAAGAAATAAGGTCGTGACCTATCACCCTCCTCTACTTATGCCCTACCTCAAGCATTTAAGACAGAAGAAAGCTCTCTTAAGACAAGTCTGGAACATCATAAGGAGCAAATTAAGGAAATTCTGAATCATCTAGATGAACTCTCTCT
>BQNB010047275.1:20994-43220 GCA_026074375.1 Tanacetum coccineum | reverse complement strand
AGTAATAGATTATCACTTTGGAAAACCGTCCGTAAGGGATGAGGAGAGGAGTTGCTTTCTTCTTTGGGTTCTTCAGACTGGCTTTGTGGCTTGCTCCTTGTGTGAGAAAAATGTCTGGATCCCTTGAGTAAACTCTTCCTATAACAGCTCTGCATGATCAACATTAGTTTGAGTGATGATTCCCCATAGCATCTGCAGAACTGGGTGTCTGGGTTTGTCACTGCCAGATGTCTTTCCTGTCAAGCACTGGTTGATTAAGGTTAGAATTGCTCTCCATAGTTGATACACATAATTCACCCGTATATTGGAGACAATTTCTACAGGTTCAGGATACCCCAGCTCATTAACAAAATCAATCACCGTGTTACCAGATGGAGGTAACTCAAATAGGAGAGTTGGGTTGACAGGAGTAATTGCTAATGCCTTTCTGAGAAGATCAACACTTAGATCGAACCATTGTTCATCAACTTGACAACTATAAACCCCAGTCTTCTTGTTATATTTCATTGTGTTCCAGAACTGTTGCAGGTAGATAGCAGGAATATTTGCAGAGGCAGTGAATGCTTGGAAGAAGGTGGTATTACTCAGGATGTCTACTGATATCTAAAAGATGGGGTTCTTTTGAATCTTTTGTGCATTGAAAAGTAGGTTGCTTTTCCCGATTTTTAACCACTAAGAGCGAGGTACAATCTGCTCATCTGTTCTTGTAGGAGGTTGAGTGGGAACATTTTGTTCTGCCATCGTATTCTGCAAACGAGTATTTAACAAATAAGACAAACATTGCAGAGAAACGATGTTAGAGAGAACTTTGGAATTGATTAAAGTCATCTCATTCCACGATTGATTAAAAACAGAGGTAACTCTGGTTTGATTAAAATCTACTAATTATCCAACAAGATCAATTACTTGTTAACTAGGCCCGGATGGGGTTTAGAAAAGCAACTGGGTCATTCGAAGGGGCCTTGATAGATTATTGGGCTCAATGAGCCAAAATATGAAACTTAGCCCAAACCACCGCCAGGCAGAATGCCAACTCGCCGTTAGGATAATCGAGCAAACCGCCGCGAGGAAGATACTTAAACCGCCATGAATAAAATTTGAAAAAGGGCGGTTTGAATATTTTAATATATAAAAATATTCGACCAAACCGCCAAGAGACGGCGGTTTACCTGTTGGAATAAAATAATAGAAAATTATGGCAACCCGCTGTTAGTCAACCCGCTGTTGGCCAACCCGCCATTCGACAACTCGTTGTGAGTCAACCCGCCTTTAGGCAACCCGCTGTGAGTCAACCCGCCGTTAGGCAACTCGCTGTGAATCAACCCACCGTTAGGCAACTCGCTATGAATCAACCCGCCGTTAGGCAACTCGCTGTGAATCAACCCGCCGTTAGGCAACTCGCTGTGAATCAACCCGCCGTATGAACCAGAAACATACGCCACTCGCCATTCGGACTGGTTTCTTAAAATTCAAACCCCGCACCTCCTTAGTCAAAACTAATCACATCCTAAGGCATTCCTACGCATCAGATATACATTACTACCATTCTTTCCATCAAACACACAGACATTTACTTTCTAAACTACAACCCGCCATTAAGAATCATAGGCAAATCATTCACTATTGTTTTTGGAGAAAACACACACTCAAAACTTATTAATATATACCTTAGACCAATTTCCTAGCAACTAAAAATCACACCTTTACAACATTACATTTTGGTATTCTAATGTAAAACGACCCTAGAAACTATTTTTTTTTATACACTTTTTACTGTGTTTGTCATCGATTTCCTTTTGATATACACACTGAATTAAATGATATAAACTAAGGACCGATACATACCTATGCAAGAAACCCTGGAAAACAAAGATTCGAGGTTTTGGTTCATGGCGCGAGATGCGGTGAAAGAGAGTGTGTGTGTTTTGTCGTTGACCGTTTTTTTGAAAGGTTTGACCAATAGCCAACTCGCCGCCTCTTTTATTCTCCTAAGTTAGAAAGTTGGCAGATTCAGTCCCTTAGGTTTCCATCTTCTTTTATTTTTTGTTTTAAGTATTTCTAAGGCTTTTCTAAGATTAGGCAATTGGCCAACTTAGTCCCTATTGGTTAATAAGGCTAGGAAACAAAGAGCAAATGCTTTTTAAACCCTAATCATTAAATTAATTAACTCCCCTTCAAATATTAACCCATTAGAATACAACAAACATCTTATAATTACACTTACGATAGCATCCAATAGGCATTTAACCCCTTGATTGTTTCCCATTTTACTCTCCCCCTCAAACAACCACCCGTTTTTCTATTGAAGAGGTTAGTCGTTGAATGAGAGGAAAAGATCAGGCGAACAGCTCTTCCCTCACCATTGTTTTACTATACTCCCATAAAGCATGGATATAAAGTAATCCATGCCCAGACATCAAACCGGGTTGCAATTTGAAGTAATTGCAAGCCTTTTAGTAATTCCAAATGACTTAAAATATTTCCTAAGTATTTTATTATTATTATTATTAATTAATTTTAAATTAAAGTAAAATATTTCCTAAGCATATAAATATATATAATAATTTTTTTGTGTGGCCTATTTACAAAGGATACACTAAGACATTCTGTTTACTCATCCTCTCCTTCTTGAAGACGTCTGAGAGTTTCAGGGGTCAAACTCTTCATGCCTAGGCGTGGAAGAAGAAATTCGAACCGTTCTCTTGGTAATGCTTTGGTGAGAATGTCTGCAAGCTGATAATTCGTTTCCACGAAGTAGAGTTCAACCACTCTATTTTCCACTTGCTCTCGGATGAAATGGTGCCGTATGTCGATGTGTTTAGAGCGAGAGTGTTGGACGTTGTTACAGCAAAGAGCAATAGCACTTTTGTTATCACCATACAGAGTAATTTTATGAATTCAAATCCGTAGTCTTTGACTGTGATCGCATCCAAGGATTTGAGCAACAACATCCAGACATGGGATTATTCAGCCTCTATATTGATATTGCCGTGCTTCTTTGGCTTCTTTGAGACCAGCTAACGCAATCATCTCCCAGAAACTAGTACTCTATCCCGACGTTTCTTCTTGCATCTTGACATCCCGCAATGATCCGCATCTGCATAAGCTGTTAGTGACATGGCGTTGGCTTTCGGATACCAAAACCCATGTTTTAATGGTTCCTTTCATACCAGAAAAGACAAGTTTGATGCTTCAAAGGTGCTTTTTTGGTAGGCTTATGCCTGATATCTACGCACACATGCAAATGGACGGCGAATACAAGGTCGGGTCTACTGGCTGTAAGGTACATTAGGGAGCCAACCATTCCTCTAAATCGAGTTTGGTCAACTGGAATCCCCATGAGATCCTCGTCCAGTTTCAATCGATCCACCATTGGTGTATCGACAGGGTCAGAGAGATCCATTCCATATTTCTTTAAGGTTTCGAGAGCATATTTTGCTTGGTTAATAAAGATGCCTCTGGGACTTTGAGAGACTTGTAGTCCTAAGAAAAACGACATTTGTCCCATCATTGACATCTGAAATTTGGAGTTCATTTCTTTGGAAAATATGTGACACGCATTATGATCTGTTGAGGCAAAAATGATGTCATCTACGTATATTTGAACAAGTAGAATATGTTTGCCTGATTTGCGTGTGAATAACGTTGGATCCACGGCACCCTTGAAGAAATTGTTGGCCAACAGGAACTTTGAGAGTGTGTCATACCACGCCCTTGGTGCCTGCTTTAGCCCATAAAGAGCCTTCTTCAGACGATAGACGTGAGTAGGATTTTCCTGGTCTTCAAATCCTTCAGGCTGACTGACAAAGACTTCTTCTTGAAGATCACCATTCAGAAAAGCAGTTTTGACATCCATTTGATAGATGATCATATTCTTGGTTGCGGCATTGGCAATGAAGATTCTGATGGCCTCTATTCGTGCAACTGGAGCAAACGATTCTTCAAAATCAATGCCTTCCTCCTGACGATATCCCTTTGCAACCAACCAAGCTTTATTTTTCAGTACATCACCATATTCATCAAGTTTCACTTTGTAGATCCACTTGAGAGCGATAACCATAACATAGATTGGACGAGGTACTAATTCCTATACTTCAAGACGATCAAATTCGTGAATTTCATCTTGCATGGCTTGAAACCAGCAGTCTTCTATCACGGCCATTTTGAAGTTCTTGGGTTCGACTTTGGACAGTTCCGTATGGAAACAGCACCATAAAGCATCGGATGCTAACTGTTTTCTGGTAGATACAGGACGAGAGGGATTGCCAACGATGTTATCCAGAGGATGATCTTTGGTCCATCTTCTGAGATGATCTGGTGGGTAATTAACTTGGTTGGGTTCCGCAGAATTAACATTCCCAGATGATGACTGTGCCGAACCTGGATCTCCAGTAACAAGGTTATGTGAAGGATGTAGAACATCGTGATTGATTGGGGGGTCTTCGTGAGTGGGTTCTTCTGCAATTTCTTGATGTCGGACTGGATGATGCATATCGGATGTTGACGATGAAGCACTTGAAGACGGTGCATCTTGAGCAATCGTTGTAGACAAAGATGTACCTGGTGGAACAACTTGAGCGTTAATTTCAGTAGCAGAAGGTACTGGTTCATTGACTCGAGATTGTTCAAGGTGTTCATCAAACATTGGTTGAAATAACATCTCTAGCTCTTTATCGGTTGGAGCGAGCCCTGATTTGAGTTGTCCAGGGGTCATGATGAAAGGCTCGGGTCCTGAACTCATGCGTACAGGAGCCATTGACTGATGCATCTCATCGAATGTGACGTGAATTGTTTCCATTAATCGATGAGTTCTCTTGTTGTAGATTCTATAGCCCTTCCTGCTAGGAGCATACCCAACGAAAATCCCAATGTCAGCTTTGGCTTGAAATTTTCCTAGATCTTTGCTATCATTTGTAGGATAGCACAGAGCACCAAATACTCCGTAAGAATGTAAGCATCAGTGCTTCATATCATGCACAAGCACATATGGGGATTTATTATGAACGAGTAATGAATTAGTGATCGTTCTGGTGTAACAAGCAGTGGCTACAGCTTCTGCCCATAGAAACATGGGATCCTTTCCGAGAATATCATCATTGTACGTGGCGCTTCACCAGTGTAACGATTACGTCTTTTACAACGCCGTTTTTTGAGGAGATCTCAAACAACTTGTTGAGAAATATGCCAACACCTTCAATAGTATTCAGACATAACTTGGTTGACGAATTCCGTTCCGTTATCTGTGCGGATGAATCTAACTGTTTTGTTGAGGCCAACCTGTATTTGCTTAAGAAAGTTGGTGACAAACTCTGGAGTTTCATCCTTTGACCTCAAGAACTTTACCCATGTGAATCTTGAATAGTCATCCACGATGACTAAGATGTATTTCTTCCCTTTAATACTCTGGACTCTCATTGGACCACACAGATCCATGTGAAGGGTATGAAGAACTTTCCATATTTGTATTTTCAGATTTTGGCCGATGGGAGAACATCTGCTTTCCCAAGTGACAAGCGAGCAAAGATGATCCTTTTCAAACTTCAATCAAGTAGACCTCTAACCAATCCTTTTTCGAGCAAGATCATTTTATCGTGCCAAAGTTTAAATGGTTTAAAAACGACGATGCCACAACATGATATGGACTTGAAGCTTTGACAGCAAGCAAATCGGAGAAGACTATAATCGTGTACAAATTGGTGCCACGACTACCTTAACGGATATCTGTACCCATAATATCACAACAAAGGCAAGTAAGCTTTCTGAATGCAACTTCAAGATCAGAAATCACAAAATTGCCCTACAGAGAATAGATTGTGTCAAAGTCCCTCCACTATTAAATCTCTTGAGATTACACTGTTACCCATAACATAGATCTCCATAACCCATGATAGCTCCTAATTGATTCATTCCCGAAATCTGACTGACCCGATGAACTTTCCACAAAATTCATGAGCTATTGAACGATTTCCCCATCATATGTTTGACAGCTGTAGGTCCAGATACCAAAGCATGACCTGTACGACCTGCATTTGAAAACAGTCTAGTTTTGAGAGTTTTTGGAATTTCGTACCCAATTTTTGTTGGGGTCCTTTGGTTAGCATATAGAGAAGAACATTTCACAGAAAGCTTGGTCAATATGCACATTTCGCCTAAGGCAAATTTCTTTCCCGTGGGTCTCCATTGAGAACCAGAAAAAAAAGGGATTTTTGGGGGGGGGGTAAAAAATAGGGGAGGTGGGGGGGGGGGGGGGGGGGAGAAAATTAAAAAAACAATCAAGTTTTCCCTAAAGGTGATTTTTTGTTTCTCCCTGTGGTCTCCATTGATAACCAATACTAAATAATTATTTTTTCCCGTAGCTTTCCAAACCCGCTTGGTCTTGTACAAACTGTTATCAGACAGTCTGCCTTTTGGTTTCTAGATCTGCTTCCCTTTATTCAAGACAGTTTTAACATGGAGTATGCATTCACAGAATTCAAAATATTGACAACACACATTCCATACTTGCAGAGTTTACACGTTTGTTACCAAGTTTTGCACACAGATTCAGAATTCGAATTAATTACAACACCTTAGAGCTAATGCCTAGAATCAACCCGATTTACTTTTGTCCACAACCTGACTTATTTGTCCAAAGGGGTACTTCTTACTCCTTCCTTATTACCTTCTTAGCAGGCAAGATCCTATTTTCTTTGTATGCTTCTAGGCTTTGATCCGCTTTGCTTCAGTGGAATCGTTTACACCTGTAAGGGATTCACAGGGATTAATAGTCTGTTGAACTCTCGTGCACTTTGTGTTTCTGTGTGTGCGAGATGAGTCCTGGTCTATCAACTAAACGTATCTGTACTTTCCTAGTACAGGGTATAGGGAGCCTGTTTCTCTGTATTGAAACCTTTTGGGCAAGTGCCAATCACATATTCTAACAATTCCTGAGATAACTTAGTGTATTGGCAAGCATAGTTAAGTGAATTATCCAGTGGTTTAACTACTCTAGCTTCCTCCACAATCTCCCTAACCGTTTCTACACTCTCCTTAAGATGGCTGATATATTTTAAATGAGCACTCCTATTGTTCTTATGGGGATGAGGGATGGGTTTAACGTCAATGGCATACATGCCTATAGTCAAGAACTTTTGGTTTGACATTGGCCACTATTAAACAAGTCTCTTTACTTCGCAATTGAGCTTTATATACTCTCATTTCATTGTAACATCGTAGATGTCTTTCACTTGTGATGACACGCGTAATCTTAATTGAGTCATACAATTCCTTGTAATGTGTTTGACCTTTCTAGTTCTATCTAACGCAATCTATTTTGTTCAATTAGAGCAGTGCATCTTAGCATTATAAGGCTCACACTTGGGGTGTCATTTACATTATCGACTAGAATTTCAAGTTTCTAATCACGTTGTCTTTTCTTGAATCTGATGTCCAGATTCTTGATCTAAAGAAGAGTTAAAATCAGGAGCTTCCTGTGATGGGGGGGCATATTGTGAATTTTTATTTATCAAAACATTCCTTGAAGATGTTGATACTTTAATTGGCAAATTTAGGAATTCCCTTTCCAGATTTTGAAATAAGTTTTGACTCATCTGAACTTTAGACAAGTCAGCTTCAAGATCTTAGACAACGTGAATTTCCACCTCATACAGCTTTGAGTCGACCAACCAATTAACAATCAGATCTCAATTTTCAATGAGAAGGTTTTTTCTTTTCAATTTGCACATTGCTTGTCTACAGTTATTCCTTGTCCACATTCGTTATTCATTTGATCAAAAATTTCTTCCATTTCTTTCAACTTCTTAAAAGGGCCTGTTTGAACTCCAACAAAGTGTTCTTAAGAGTTTTTGAAAAATAGGAATTAACTTCAGTGAATAACATCTTATTGTTTGCTCAAAACTCTTCCCCCATCTGTAATACCTATAGTGGTGATTCTATTTTGCAAGTTTTGTCAAATTCCCAAAAAAGTTGTGTAGTACATAAAGATTAATCTTCGACTTGACCTTTAGTTGGAAGAAATCTGGGGACAAGCTTGACAGTAGTATTGGTGGATACACTGTCTATGCTGAAAATGGTTTGGAGCTAAGGCCTCAGCCTATTTTCTGTGTTGTCATCTATGGACCAAAATATCTGTTCTGGTCAGATTTCTTTGGGAGCAAAGGTTGCAAGAAAGTTCCCTTCGCGTAATCGGGGGGGGGGGGGGGGCAATCCTAACGTTATTTTCCCACACATAGAGGCTTTGCATTTTCAATAGCATTCTATTCCTAGTTTATCTCAGCTTACTCACGGTATCCCCTCTGAGTCATTAATGACATGGGTGCATGATTGGTAGTGACAAGTAATGACCATTATATAGAGCAGACTGAGCTTGCCTTTGCTCGAGCTAGACATACGGGATTTTGTAGTCCTATTTGCTTACCTGTGCTTTTCATTATAAAATGATTTTAGGTTTACACACATGTGAACTGTTTGAACACAGATCCTGTTTGTATTAAACCCCCCCTTTTGAAAAAAAAAAAATTTTCCCCTTGTTTTTAATCTATCTTTTAGCTTCTTTAATCCCAAAAACTCTACATAGGAATTTGTCCTTCTTTGATTAAAATCATTTTTCAAAAGTTTACTTCTTCTGTCTTGACTTAAAATGGACAACTGTAGAACTAAGGAGTATTTGTGCGGGAATGAAGTTCAGATTTTAAAGACGTTTCCTTTCTATTTCGTCCCCTAGATAATTATTCTCATTTGTTCATCAAATTTTCGTTATCTCTATCAGTTAATTACAAAAATTGCCCGTTTTTCATACTCCCCGACCAGTTCCTTATATCTCGCAAGTTCAGAGGTCACTGAGTCATTAACTACCATGTCTGGCTTATTTGCTAATCTACTTTGTACACCCTGTTCATGCATTTCATCGAGAATTGACATCAATGCATCATTCGCACAGAAGATACATTTCTTTGAACAACATGGATCTTCGTTGTCTTCCACATACTGATCTACGAAAATATCATATTACTCGTATAGTCAAGCTCGGAGTCAACAAACGTAGTTGTGCAGTTCTGGTTTGCATCTCGGAGTACTTCATGATACTCATCTAAAATGATTACAAAGGTATCCATGATCATGTAACTCAAAGGTGTTTTAGTCATATATGTCCCCGGCTTCATCGTAGATTTGATCTTACCTATGTGAGATGTCATGACATGTCTGTGTAATGGGACCCACGTCAAGTCAGAGTCGAATGCATCACATTCATCAGCTTCCAAACATGGACCCACATTGAGTGCCAAATCCTTCACGTGATCCATCCACATCATCATCAACGTTTGTAACCTTTCTCCTGCAAGAAACAATGTACTGTTCTTCTTCCAGTAACTGCACCACTTCTCCTGGGCTTTGCATTAGTAGCATATGTCCTTGAAGAGTCTGAATCTGAAAAAGTCCGCTTTGGCCTTGGACCATTCTCGTGCTATGTCCCCCGTCCTTACATTTGTAGCACTTGATGGGTTTCCGCTTGACCAGGATTTTAATACACCTCCTCTGTTCCTGACCTCTTACATTCCATCTACACCATCCTCTTGCAGTTGTTTCTCTGAAATGGGTCCTTCATTGATTATTCCGCAATTGTAGTCTTCTACGGACATCTTAAACCACAACTTTTCCCGTCTTGAACATAAGCTTTTGTTTCCCATTGCATTAGACGACGCTCTAAGTTGATTGTTTGTTTTGAGGAAGAGTGAAGTGTACGATTTAGTGAGGAGGGCAAGTGTGTTAGATAAACTTTCAATCAAGTTTTCTGTTGAAGAACTTCCTGAGTCCATTTGAAAGTTGTCAGAAGGATATTTGTTTCTAGTTGAGATTGAGGAGCATTGACGATTGTGGTTGATACTGCGTGAACTGAGGCGTCCGACACTCATGGACAAAGGATCATTATTTGGTTAACTGAACCTTCCATCATAATTTTGTTAAACTCCATCTATTAGCATGCACCTCATTTTGCTTTAAGTAGGCATACAACGGATCAAAGTTTGGAACTCTTTCAAAAAACCCCCTCCCCCCTGATTTAAATTTTACGTTCTATGGAAATCTACTTCCCACTCCAGGTAACATGTTGTTTTAACATACTTTTGAGTAAGCTGCATCCTTGGCATGGCATCTTGGATGTTTTCTCCAAGTCATAAGAGCTTCACAACCTAACGTAGTATCCTTGAATGGTTTCTCCCTTTGATTTGACGAAAAGTGTTCAAATTCATCGTAAAAACTGCGAGATTTCTCTTGTCATCCTTTGTTAACTCAGAACTTCCAGAATCATCTTCAGTCTTACGTTTCCCAATTGTCTTTGGCGTCAGTATAGTGATTGATGAGTGAGTAGATGTCCGTTGAGTATACCTTGGAGGAGGATATTGGGTTGCACGAGATGTCAGCTTTATATACCTTTCCTTTTCTTGCAGCTGAAAGGTCGTTGAAGGACTCTAGCCGTACATGAACCTTGTTGAACTGCACCCCTTCAGTTCCTCCAGTATACAACTGAGACCGGTTCCCCCATAATGAAATGGTCCTTCATTGATGGACTTCATAATATTCTCTCCATTATATCCTTTTTCCTAGACAGTACAGACGTATGCGTTGTTGCCAAGATTCAAAGTCCGTTTTCCTATCACCATTGGTGGTCGTGTATCAGAACGCGGCACACTGGATGTCTTCTAGCATACTAGACTTCTGTATTATTATGATCTGAATATGTTTTGATTGATCAATTGATTAGTGAGTGTACGGTTAAAAGTGGTGAGGTTACCGTATTCGTATTTTGTGTTTTAAGTGATATTAATTCCCCCAAAGTTTGAATATTCAAATTTCTAAGACAAGATTACTCCAATTTCGTCGCTAGAGGCTTCCAAACCGCTGCAAAAGAAATAAGGCTACTCGCTGGTAGAATTTTTAAAGGCAACTCGCCCGAACACTAACTCGCTGCAAGCAACCCGCCGCGAAGAATATTTTGAATCATACCGCTGTTGAGTTTTCAACGCCAGCTTTCCTTAAAAGATAGTTTGCTATTAAAAATATTCACCCCCGCTGATAACCTGTTCAAACCGCTGGTAAGCAACTCGCTGCTTAGTTAAAGCAACTCGCCACCTGTTCAAACTGCTGGTAAGCAAACCGCTGCTTAGTAACAAATCGCCTCTTGAGCAACTCGCCACCTAAGCAACACCGTGTGTCATAGGTGGTAACCTACTGAATAAAATATTATTTTCAGCAAACCGTCATGAAAGAAATTCAGGCAACTACTCCACGAAGAACAACGACTTATATCACACAAAATTACTTATACAATCACCCCTTTGAACATTTTGCTTGATTTCTTTTGCACAACACAGTACCAACAATAAGTAATAGCTACGTAAAACACCCAACTTTATCAATACAAACAACAAATTTCGAGTATCATCAAAAAAACGAGAGTGCCTTCAAAGGTACACTTTTCGATCTAAATCAAGCAAGAAACGCACATACAAACGATCTATTCATCCCATTAGCTCTGATACAATTGTGGTATATGCTGATATATCATAACAACGGGTCGATTCTTGATTGGCTAGTTTTCTAGAGAGAGAAACACTAGAGAGAGTTTTCTAGAGAGAGAAAATGGTGTTTTTCCTCTGGAACAGAGTAATTACAGAGCTTACCTCTTCCAAAGTTGGAAGAGGCTTATATAGTAATTACAATATATACGGGTATTAGTACCCGACTTAAAACCGAAAATCGTACTATTAACTATTTAAAAACAGACGAGCTATAAATAAACATAAAAACACGGGGTTACCAAGTCTATTTCTAATATCTAACAGAAAGCAACACAAGGCATCTTACAAGGCCATCACAGCTGTGAGACCATTTCTGCACCTCTCCATTGCATCACATAACCTTTTTGGTCCAACTCTCCATCAGAAGCATTGATCATAAATACTACTCTTTTGGGATTACAGATTACTTTACAGGTTTACTTGGTTTTTTCTTTTTAATAGGGACTAAGGATGAAACATAAGGTACCCTTAAGGAATTCTACTTTTATTAAAAAACCATTTAACTAAGCCAGTTAAAGCCTAAGGTGTGACAATGAATAGAGTTTAAAAACTATAAATTAATAGAACTCTGTGGGTCAAAGGGGATTAGAAGGGATTAGCAGTAAATAGCCAGAACCCCACAACAAAATGTGGTTGCTAAAAGAAAAATATAACCCTCATAGAGGCCGCAAGAGCTATGCTTGCCTGACTCTAAAGTTGCCCTACCAATGTTTTTTGACAAAAGTAGTTAGTACTGATTGTTTAAGTTTTTTGAACAGGTTCTAGTGACAAAACCCCTTAACAAAGACACCTTATGAACTTTTGACATGGAAATTTCCCAACATCATTCATCTTAAACCTTTTGGGTGTCTGTGACCATTACTTAACACCAGTAACCAATTAGAAAATTTTTAGGGAAAAGCTGATGAAGGTTTATATGTTGGGTATTTTGCCATTAGTAAAGGCTTAACTAGTGTCACAATTTTATCCGCAAAAAGAATAGAAGAAACACTTAATCTGAAATATATGTAAAAGATAAACCTAATGTTTAGGGTTTGGGGTCATGAGTGGTATTTTTGACCTTGACTATTTGCTGATTCTTTAGGATATACTCAGTCAAAACCAATCAACCTACAGGATACCAAATACTAACATACATTCAGGTACAAAATGATTCAGAATCGAGTGTGATGAACAAGTAATTGTTTGTTCCTTCTTTTCCTTCTAACTCTTTTTCAGGTCCAAAGGGTTTCTAAAAGCTTCTGATATGGTGGAGAGCAGTTTATAATTATGCAAAGAAACTTGCTAGGCTTCAAAAACAGCTTATTGAAGCCACTTCAACAGCTAGGCAGCATTTAAGTCATGCTGATCTTGCAGCCAGTATGAAAATATAGGGTTCCTGCTGGTAAGATTGATTCTGCTGCTGGTGTTTCTTATGGTCCTACTGAAACCTCTACTCCTGTTGTTAAACCTGTTCATACTGATGCACCATCACTTCCTCCTGGTCACTCATTGGGCTCAAGTGAATATTCTTCCAGATATCCTTCTCCTTCTGACCTTGCAAACACCATGTCCTCATCTTCAGAAATGGAGGACATACACCACCATCCTGACACTGGCATTTTCTCTTCCTCCTCATATGAAATAATTTTGGTGGTACTGTCACAACTTAGCACCAATATTGTTTGTTAATTCTGTTCCTACTAAGATGGTGAACACATACATGACCTCACATCACAAGATACTTGGATATCTCACTTCACCTGTTCATACAAGAGGTACATGTGAAGAAGTCTAAATTAGGTGCAAGAGCTTTTATTAGCTATGTTCAATTGATCCATAAAGGAACAGATCACACAGACTATTTACATTTAGTCTTTTTGCTTGTTTTCTATCACAACTGAACCAAGCAGTGTTGCTCATGCTCTTAATGATCCTGCTTGGGGTTGAACTATTTCAGAGGAGATGCAATAGTTTATTAATCAGAAAGAATGGCAGCTTGTCCCTCTAAACAGATGTAAAAATATGCTATTGGACGAAAAAGGATTCTGAAGACAAAAGATATGCAAGGTAATAGTAGTCATGGAATATAGTCCAACTGGTGGCTCAAGTCATAGGTAAGAGGAAGGCATTGACTATTATGAGTTTTGCTCCAGTTGCAGATTGAAGCTATTAGACTATACCACTAGCCATTTGCCTCATATATGGGATTTTTGGTATATCAAAATGGATTGTTGTAGAGTTCTTTCTTTATGGTGAAATTGAAGAAGAGGTTTATGTTACTCAACCTAAGGGATTTTAAGATCCTCATTCCCTAAGCAATGAGTACAAGTTGTGAAAGCTTTTGATGGTCTTCATCAGCACCAAGGGGAGCCTGGTATGCAAGATTGTCTACTTTTCTGTTAAAGTATAATTACAGAAGAGATACCATAGACAAAACTTCATTTCATTAAGAAGAATTCCAGGACATCATACAGTTCATGTCCTATGTGGGATGAACAATATTTTTTGGTCTATACAAACAAGCCTTGGTGTGCTGATTTTGAGGTCTTGGATGAAAGGCGAATTTGAGAATGAGTGGTAAGGATGATTTAACATTTTTTTAGGGCTTACAAGTAAGCAAAAACCCTGATGGGAGACTTTATCACCATGACAAGATGTCCAGGACATGCTTTTAAGAAATTTGATATAGAGATTGTGAGACCTGCAACAACACCCTGAAGCTTCAAAGCCCCAAATTCCAAGGATGAACCTGATGAGCTGTTAATAGTTCACGTTATACTATCCATGATAGGTATCTCTCATGTATTTACAGCTTCAAGGCCTGATATTCAGTATGCATAAGAGCATGTTCTAGACACCAGGAAACACCTTTGACTTACAATTTGAGAATGCAGTCAAAAGGATCTTTAGATCTTAAAGGCCAACCAAAACTAGGTCTATGGTACCCAAGAGATTCTCCCTTTGTGTTGGAAGCATATAGTGACAGTGACTATGCTGGTTCTAATGGTGATAGAAAATCCACAACTGGTGGATGTCAATTCCTGGGTAGAAGGTTGATTTCATGGCAGTTAGTCAAAAAGTGCAAACCATTGTGGCTACTTCTTCCAACTGAAGCAAATAATGTTGTGCTGTTGCTAACTGTTTGTGGTCATGTACTTTGGATTCATAAAAACAAATGCTAAGATAATGGGTTCAACTTTATGCACACCAAATTTTATAGATAATCAAAGTACCATTTGCATTGTTAAAAATCCAGTTTTTCACCAAAGAAACAAGCACATAGAATGTAGCAACCATTTTAATTAGAAGAATGCAAATGAGAAAAATCTATCAGGGCTATAAGATTTCACACCATAACAAATGTGGCTGATTTGTTAACCAAGTCATTTGATTTGACTAGTTAAATCATACAAGTGTTCACATTGGGATCTTAATCCCTAGATGCCATGGTTAAGGGGAGGATGTTGAGGCAAGGGAGGACTTTGTTTTTGTAATTTTCTATTATAGTTTCTCTTCTGGTCACCACTTAGTTGTCACCAATTGTTTCTTCTGGTAGTTTCATTCTTTCTACTGATAGTTTAGTTGATTATGTAGTTAATTTTTTTTCCTTTCATTGTAGTATGTTTTTTGTGTGTTTTAGGTCGAACCTTTTGCAGATGAATGATTCTGAGTGTGAATTTGCAGGAGAATGTGGCCTTACATTGATGATAAAGTACTCCTTTTGTTGTCAAGTGGGTCTTTCCAGTGTTTTTACAGAGTTCTTACTGTGACTTTACTTGTTCCCTACTGTAGAGTAACAGTTCCTGCTAGGTCTTGGTTAGTTACTTAAAGGGTTGACTTTCTTGAGCGAGTGTCTTAAATTTGAGTTTTACTTTAATTCAAAGTTATAGTTAGACAATTGTTCAATTAAATTCATCAAAGGGTCGCCTATATAAAGGGATAATTACTCTTTACCTCTATTTTTTACAAACCCCATTTTAACATTCCCTTTACTCACTCACTCACTCTTTGAAAAACTCGATTCCTCTACCACCAGTAGTAACTTATTCTTGCAATCAACACCACAACTAACTCTCAACCACTTCTTGTTTATCATCAATCAATGGCCGCACTTAATTAACGTGATGAGCACAACAACGGTGGGTTTCTTGAGAAACCAAAAGGCAGGACCGATTCGTCAAAAATTCTTGACTTTTTTGCGGGGTACGCACATAAGGTATGCTATTACCCATGACCCCAATCATCTATGACTCGCGTGGTCAAACAGTTTTGTCACGACCTCTCACAAGCTTCTGAGGAAGCCCTCTAGCTATTTTGTCATCATTGATAGGGACCTCCCTATACATAAATGAACCATTAGTTAGAAGGCCAGACTTCAATTATAGATGATGAGGGTGGTGTTGAGGACTTTCCCATAAGCTGACATAGTACTTAGGATGGACAATCTTGGGATACCCAGTGAAAGGCAAGCTGACCTTCTTCATAAACAAATTCTCACCTCAAAGGAGGTTCTTATTCACACTATCTGCATTGGTCTCAGTACCAAATCAGGTATCCTGGTGGTAACAATTTGGAAGACAAATGGCTATTATGCTATTATTTGTTTGACTGAGGGGAGGAGTTAATATTTGGTCAAGCTATATTTTACCAAAGGGATGGTTAAGCAACATCAACAATCCTAAAAAGTTTTTTGAGTAAACCCTAGGTTCTTCAAATGATTTAAAGAAATTGAACCTAAAATACCCAAACAATATCTATGCCTTAAACAGACAGCAAAATGTTTGCTAACATGAGGTTAAATTTTCAAGGGGACCACATGCCACTTTTGGCTACAATGCTTCCCCCTGCTCAAGCTGCTATTGCAGGTGAAAGTTCAGGGGAAGCTGCACCATCTAACCCTCAGACTGTCCCTGAGACTATCACTGAACCTGATCACTCTCATGATCATGAATCCACACCACCCAGACCAACAACTACTACTTCTAGTGCTCCAGTGAATGAGCAGGGTCCCTCTTCAGACCCTAACATTGCCTCTTCTTCAAGACCTCATGAGTCTGCTCCTGACCTATTCACTTCCACAAATGTGGAAGATGAAACAATGGGAGGTTCTTTTCATACCTCACCTCCTAGGTCCACTCAAGCTCCACCTGAAGGTACAACCTCAGGAGGTGCTGAGGACCTTGATAAACTAACAGCTTTGTCTTCTCTAGTGTCCACTCTTGTGCAGAAAGTGAATACTCAAGAATCTGAACTTAAAGCACACAAGCTGCTGTTCAAGGAGGTAGTAGGAAAGCTGGTTAAGAAGGTAAAATTGTTGGAGGATAAACTCAAAGGTAGAAAAAGGAAGTTTGTGATGACTGATTCTGACAAGGAAGAGGATGCTGAGCAAGATGTGGATCCTCTTATCAAGCTGGCTAAGGCAGCTGCTACAGCTGCTGCTGCTTCAGCTGTTCCTACTGGTGGTTCTCATGAAGCTGATATTCCGCCTAGTTCCTCTATTCCTTCTGATGAGTTTGCTGGTGGTTCTGATGTTCCTGCTGGTGCTACTACTGGTCCTTCTGCTGATCCTTCCAACAAGGGTAAATCTCCTTTGTTGGAAGAAGACCCTCCAGTCAGAGAAAGAACATTTAGGCAAAGAGAGGAAGACAGGTTAGGTGAAGAAGCTGCTAGGAGAATGTATGAAGAAGAGCAGGATGAGTTAGAAAGAGAGAGAGAAGAGATGCAGAGGAAAAGACAACAGGATGTGCTGAAATACTATACAGATTCTGATTGGACTGACATAATGGGTCAAGTTCATGCCAATCAAGGACTTACTGCTGATCTTTTGGGTCCTGATGTCAATGAAGATAACTTTGCTGAAAGAATGGTAGCTCTGATTGCTAAAAGAAGAAGAGATTTTGCTGCACAGAGGTTTCAGGACAAGAGGAATAAGCCTATGACCTATGCACAACAGAAGGCTTATATGAGAACTCTTGTGAAGAATCAAAGCTCCACCATTTATACTACAGGATGGACCATGAAGCATGTGAAGTCATTTTCTGATGATCAACTCAAAACTGAGTTTGACAAAATCAGAACAGCTGTTGCAGAATTACAATCTCAAAACATCAGGAGGTCTCTTAAAAGACCTGGTGCAGATTTGGAACAAGCTAGTTCAAAGAAGTCCAAACCAACTGAAGCTCCAAAGTCTTCTGTTCCTGATGAATCACAACAACCATCTGCTAAAGTTCCACCTACTGCTACTCAACAACCATCTGAATTTTCATCATAACCTACCGTTCCATTTGCTGAGCCAAGAACCCATTCCTATGGTACCAGGAGAAAGTCTCTTGGAGCCAGGAAGAAGTCCTCTACTGAGTTGGATTTGACTGCTGATGATAGGTCCTTCATTAGAGTTCTCTCTGATGATTCTGATGACTCTAATGATGATGATGACCCTCCTATTTTTTGGCCTGCATTTGCTGCTTGGGAGGTGGTACCTACTGGACTGGGAGATGTCAATGCTTTGTACTTCATGGATAAGTCTTCCAAGTACTTTACTCATCTCAGGGAAATTCTTCATTTGGTTGATAGGAAAGATTTGTTTAAGCTCTATGGAATGGTAGTTCAGTACTATGAAGAGCATCCTCTAGCTGGTTCTGGTATGATCCTATGGGGTGATCTACAAGTCTTGTTTGAATCTCATGAAGGTGGTACTGGTGCTGGTGTTTGGGCAGATCAACAGCAATGGGTTATCAGGAGTTGGAGGCTATTTCCTTTTTCAGGTGTTCATGTGTTGGAGACAATTTCTGGCTAGATTCTGTATATGTTTGCAGACACTCCTTATCCACTTTCAGCTCAACTCATGAAGAAGATGCTGAAGCACAAATTGGAGGTTGAAATTGATGGGATTGGGAATGATATGACTTATGCTGAGCAGCTGATTCAGTTCATCAAGAATCAGGTTGTTGCTAGTATTCTTTTTGCATGATACTGGTATCTTGTCACTCTCTTGTATATACTCTATCTTTTGTTATGTTATGTTTAGTCTTTTGGTTTTCATCTATCTTTTGTGAAGCTTGTTGTAAATGGTTTTTGCTTCTTGGAAAATCTTGGTTTTTGGTATACTCTTTTAGGACTGGATCACTTGGTTTTTTAAACTGCAGATGAGCAACTTGGTTTTCAAGCTCATCTTTGTATTTCAGTGATCTAATTTGATAAACTAGTTTTATGGCACAATCTTTAACGGAAAATATTTTTTTGGTGCAACACTCTATGGCTCTCAATTGCCATGCCTTTATGGCTAGAATTAATTGAATTTTGGTTCTCAATTACAATGCAGCTATGCATACACTAAGACTGCTGTTTAGCCATAAGTTAATGCAGGCCAGGGCAAAACTTCTACTGCGGGTAGTTAGCGAGACGACTAGCTTTAACTGTAATGCGTGCAGTAGCAAGTTAATGTTTTAAGGTGATTTCATAAATACTTCGATTAAGGGTTTCAATCACTATTCTTCGATTTTACACTTATTTTATCCTCTCTAATCAATAAACCCTACTCAATTTCATCATTAATCATCCAAAACCCATTACAAAGTCGACTAAATGTTTGCTGAAACTCATAATATGGTTGCATTTTTGGAGAACCCTGAAGAAAGTAATGGGTTTGAGAAAATTATTGATTTTTTAATACAAGATCTAATCCAATATACGTTAACGGTTAATCCCACAATTTATACTACCTGTATTGAACAGTTCTGGGAGACAACTGCTAAGCTAAGACAGTTAATGGGGAGTAGTCAGAATACCAGAGCCTAAGTAGACAAGAAAGAAGGTAACATCACTGAGATGAGTATAAAGGAGTGATTTTAAGTTGGATGATTGCTGACGGAATAGAATAATCTACCTACTGCTACCAGTTTAGTAGATTTGGAAAGAATGAGGTATGAAAATCTAACTCAAAAGCTATACACGTTCTAGAAAAGCTTATTTTTCATCACCAACGGAAATTTCTTATCCATACCATACTGCAAGTCTCAGTGCTAAGACAAAATCCTGGAAAGAATTTAGTAGCAACATGGCATCTCCTATCCTATGCCTGGGTACCACACGAACAAAATTTCAACTTCTCCAAGTAACATTTATTGACAATATGGTGAAGACTTGGATGGTGGGGTAAAAGAATTCTTATGTATCAAAGTTTGTGGGCAAAGTTCTTCACTAGACAAAAAGTTAAGGGATGTCCAGAACATAAAGGAATTTTATGTTATACCTTCCCACACCAAGAAGTGTTTGCCTGAACATGATAACCCAGAAAGGTTTTTCTGGAAAGGTCACACCACTATTTGAAACAATGATGGTACAAGCTACTAAAGACAGGGTGAAGATTCATGCTTCTTCCCTAACTGATTCTTATTCCCACACCCATTCATCACAACCATCTTCAACTAAAACCTCAAAAGAAAAAGTCAAGAAGACCAGAGGAAGGACTTAAGTCCTCAGAGCCTATCCCTGATGATGCTGTATCGCGATGAGGAGCTTGTAGCTACCCCTTACTGAGATTCACCTCAAGTGTGAGGATAGAATGCAACATACTGAATTGATGGATCTTTGTACCAATTACAATCAAGAGTACTCTTGCTCTTGAGACCTACAAAATCTAATCAAGCTTTGGAAGATTGAGAGCTTGAAAGAAGATAAAGAGATTTGGAAAAGAGAAGGACGTCAAGAACACCAGGTTCAAGAGATTAAGGAGGTTGGTTCAGCTAGCAGTAGACATGTCCTCTAATGATGTTATTTGGGGGCTCAAAAGGATGCATCCAAAACACGGGAGGAAAATTGCTGATTCATGGATGCTGATGCAGAAGTAACTCATTGATGGATGAAGACACAAGAGATGACTGATGTACAACCTGAAGTTTGATACAGGTGTGTTGGAAGAGCATGAAAAATAAGCTGCAGAAAAGGAAGTTAGTCTGATGACTAGTTACTATGCCTGAGACTAGTTACTCTGCTAATGTGAAGTTACTACAGCCAAAGATTCCAACAAGCAACTATTTGATTATTGAGCTCTGGTCTCGAGACTTAATAGAAATGAAAGTAGCTAAACCCAAATGATGTTTACATCGAACTGTATACAACACCAACAACAACAACAAGACCCAATGCTAGAAGGGTTGTAGTTAAAGAGCCAAGTGAATTCAAAACAAAAACTTACACCTGTGACAAGCACAAAATTCCACAGCCAAAAGATAAAGGCAAGGTCAAAAATGGTTGAGCCGAAAAACCTTTGAAAATAAAGATCAAATTGCAATGGATGAAGAAGTTGCTAGAAATCTTGAGCTCAACTACAAGTATTAATATGAAGAAGAAGAGAGGATTTCAAGACTAAAGGAAGAAAAAGCCAACATAGCTTTTATGAGGACAACCCAAGAATTTCATCAACCTATTTTACTAAGATCACCAATTATACAGGGAAATTATTCGCGGGAAATTTTTCGCTTTATTACATTACTTGTATTGTCAATATCTCAGTATGTCATGTAACTTGCATAACTAAAGTAGACGAGCTCACGCAACCTATCTATGGCCATCCTGTCTTCATATATGTCAAGCAAACATCACAATATGTCAAGTCAATATCATCATATCCTTATTACAAAGTACATTATTCCTATAATGTACCATTCGCAACGTTATATCAAAACGGGCTTTAAACCGTTATCATATACCTCTAAACCCTAATTCCATAAAAGATTAATATCTAAAGTGAATGCACAAGCTACTAAAGCATAGGTACAAGTAACATAACATATCATATGAATATACATTCCCTCCAAAGAAAGGTACAAGTCTTTCAAAGCTCAATATACAAGTCATTAATGCACGATATCTAAAATAGCCGTTCTACCTCCGTTTTACCTCTAATTTCTTCACCACCACTCCTGTGCAAGCTACTACACTCAATATACAATGTGTAAACCCTAATTATTCTATTCATAAGCTTTCATACACATTTTTACACTCAAAACCCTAATTCAAAAGTCAGAAACCCTAACCCGAGCAAAATAGTAAATCATGACCCGTTTCTTGGTTTTTATCCATCATAACCCCAAACCAACACTCAAATAAGTTGTAATAACTTAAATTACAACATTAACAATCATATCCTATCATCATTTCATCATTTCAACAACAATATTCAAGAATTAAACCCAGAAAACCCTAATCTAGTTTTAACCCTAAAACCTAAAACTAGGCCCTAGTTCAAAATCAGATCAGTCTATAAAACATAGGATCTAAGAAATATCAATAGGATCTGGATATTAAGTTAAGACACTAGGTTGTAGCCCTATGTCTTGTGATCATTTTTTTGGTGGAATCAACCCGATTCGACGTCGGATTAGTTACAGCCGAAATGGCAAAGGTACGCAGATTCTGCACACCTGTAGTAAATGGCTATTATCTCTAAATTTTTCTATAGTAACCCTCAAATATGTAAAACTAAAAATTGTAGAGGACTCAAATATCTAACAATGCTCGGTGGTTTGAGCTTCAACGGAATTACGGTTTGTAAATGGCAACCATTTTACCGAGACTGATGTTGGCTGTCCAAAAACAGCCATGTATAAATCAAACCAAACACCCCTAAAACGTCTAGAACCACCTCCACCTTGCATTCTAGCCTTC
>BQNB010047275.1:875-19428 GCA_026074375.1 Tanacetum coccineum | reverse complement strand
TAGAAGAATATCAGTATCAACCCCTCTAACTTCCGGGATAACACTCTCCACCACCTCTAAGCTGACGATCTCAGCATCGGGAGGTGATGCATTGACATACTCGATATCCTCACTAGAGAAAGAATCGTCATCACTCAAAGAAGAATCATCGTTGGAATTGATGACAATCTCAGAATGATCTTTGGTAGCTTCAAGAGGAGTAGGGTTATCACAAAGAGGCACATCACACACTTTATCGGGAATACCCTCGGACTCACTTGGGATCGGGACAAGGTTCTCAACACTAGACTTTATTACTTCGTCCAATTTCGTTACCGGAATAGCATCAAGATGCTCATCCTCCATTATGAGAGAGTCAACGGGCTCCTCGGTTGATAAAACAGGTGTGATTGCAATGGTTTAGTCCTCGTCATCATCATAGCAAATGGGAATCTTCCAATATCGATCTTTAGCCGCTTGATCTTCCGTAATTCGCCTTTCTTCTTCCTTCTTTTGCATAATTTGACCAACCATATCACATATGGATATCATTTGCTCCATGATCTTATTTTGAAAATTTAGAAACTCATTTTGAGCATTGAAGATTGGATGATTGACGGTATATTGTAGGGGTTGAGTTTGGTCAAAACCAGAATAATTAGAATTATAACATGGATTAGGTTCGTAATAATTCATCGGTTGACATTTAAAAGTCTCATGAGGACCCCCATAATCTTCACAACAAGGATATTGTTGTAGAAAACTCGGTAAAATTTATGGAAAATAATCAAAGTTTTGATTGAAACACGGGTCCTGATTGTAGACAAACGGGACTTGAGGTGGACAATCGTAACCGTAATGAGAATCGTTCCCACATAACTCACAAGAGTATGGTACGTATTGGGGTTGTGGAGGGTGGTTTGCAAAACTTGAAGAATCGTTAGAAGAGTACGAAGTTGAAAAATTGATTGGTGTTCCATTTCCAACAGTACAATAAAAACAAACTCCATCATATTTATTACAACTACATTGTTGGAACGTACACAAAAGACATTGTTGTTGCAAACTTCGCAAATTTTGTAGGATCTCATTAAGGTTTTGATTGTAGCATGGTTCCGGATTAGAGATAATCGGAATTTACGGTGGACAATTGTAACCATAATGAGCACCTTTCCCACAAGAGTTACAAGTACATTGTTGACAAAAGATATCGTCTAACGAATCCCCACACTCGTAACAACAATGATGGTCGATTAGTGAAGGACTTTATGAAGAATTTACACCGGGGTCCTTTTTGACAACGAATGACTCTCGAGGAGCATTAACAACGTTGGTATCGTCATCGGATGACTCGGAAGTGTTTAGAAGGTCTTGGTAAATTCCATTTTCATGACAAATTGTAAACCAAACTTCCTTTAATTTCTTTCGCCATAGAGCACATCCTTGACAATTTGGACCTTCAACCGGGTTTCCACACTTCACACAATCCTGAGGGGGTTGTTGAGACGAGTCGGGTGTACAACAATATCCTTTATTATACAACGATCCACAAGACGAACACTCTTTAATCATGAAGAGGGGATTCAAATGAAAATCGAGTGACGCCATAAGAATTACACAATTTAGAGGGTTAAGAAAAGAATTAAATGGATAAGAACAAAAAGAATATTATTTTTGGGTTTTTAAACAACATATTTTATTAAAGGATAAAATGAGATCGAATAACTTAAACCTAATAATCAACAAGCTTCACGGTAGCTCTCTAAAAGTGTTTAACTTTCAAAGGTGAGCCGTATATCGCAAGTGACACAAAAGGCAAGTTTTTGAATCTTTTATTCGAGTTGGGAACTTATTATGGATAATACCTCAATTGAAGGTATTATTTGTTGGTGTTCTTTTACCAACTTTGTAACTTTTTAAATTCACAAATTAAAAGAGCAAATATTTTTTTTTCTTTTCTTTTTGTTTTTTAATCTTCTACTTATATTAAAAAGAAAAGAAAAATATTTTTTACTTTTTATATTTTTTTAATAAAAAAAATAAAAATAATTTGAATTTTATATATTTTTATAACAAGAAAAATAACTTCACAAGGAAGGTTCTTCAAAAAGCTAATCTTCGAACGAAACACGATAATCGTAACACACTTCCCCGGAAACAGCGCCAAAAATTGATTCACCCTTTTTAATACACACACACACACACACACACACACACACACACACATATATATATATATATATGAGGAAACTACAATTTTAGGTCCACTATCTTTACCGGAATAACAACTTTTTGGTCCATTTTTTAAAAATTTGCGGGTGTTAAGTAAGCCAAAACCCGAGTAATTCCATTTCACATTTGAGCAAATCAGACAATTTGAATAAACAATATGGACTCAAATGTGAAATGGATTACTCGGGTCTTAGGCACAAATGAACCAAAATTGTTAGATTTGGCTCAATGTAAATGGATCCGCGGGTTTTTGGCTTAAACCCGCAAATTTTTAAAAAATATACCAAGAAGAGTTTAAACCCGTAAGATAGTGGACCAAAATTGTAGTTATCTCTCTATATATATATATATAATATATATATAAAATATAATACTATTATAAATACAATATATATATATATATATATATATATATATATATAATAAATACGTAATAATAAGGAGGATAATCAATAATAGTATAATAAGTATTTTCCGTCGGGTTCTAGAAACAAACTTTTAACCAAAGTTGTCTTAAAAACCTCCCGGGTCGTTTCCTCGGCGAAGCGTGAATTGAAAATCGGTTAAGTCCGTGATCGCGCGTTTTGAATAGGTGAAATATTTTTGGGATTGGGTTTCTAAATCTACTAAAAGGAAAAGGCATATAAAAGGCACGCTAAGTTATACTAATTAAGATTAGAACTATAAGATTAAACTAAAAATGATCTAAGAAATATAAATGACTAATATGCTTACTAAGTGACGTAAAATGTTCATTAAGTGCGGGCTTAAGTCTAAGGAATTAAAATCTTTAGAAAACAATTTTCAAGAAATTAAATGACAAGTAAAATAAATGCTTTTTTAAATAAATGACAAGTATTTAAATTGCATTAAAAATAAATGACGGAATGTAAATTGGAAAATACTAATGACTATTAATTTTTTAAACCTTTTTTTTAAAACCCGCACTTAAATTCCAAATCACTAGTCACTTAACTAGCACTACTCACTACTCATAATGAAATTCAATTTAACAAAAATAAATCTACACTAAGCATGGCAAAAATCAAATAGGCAAACATATTATAGAATGGTAAAATAAATCTACACTAATTAATTGAAAAAGGATTAGAAAATGGAACCGAATTGGAGACTTGCAATTAAACGAATACCACCCGATTTATTTAACTAAAATGTCACACCCCAAAATATCTGAGTATAATGGCAACCGATGAAGTGTGACTTCATGATTATCATACTTCTAAGCAATACAAAACGACCTCTATATGAGACGTTTTAAAAAATCGGATCACTTGAATTAGGAAATAATAAATTGTTTAAACATTCAGCGGAAGCATAAAATAGACAATACGACATTGTTTTAAATAGTACAAGTGATCTTCAGATAACGGGAAAATGACTGCAATGCATGAGACTTCATATAGCATCTTCGTTCTTAATACCTAAGAAAACATTGCTAAAGTGTCAACATAAGGTTGGTGAGTTCATAGGTTTGTTTAAGCAGAAGAATATAGTGTTTGTGAATCACAAGATTTCATCCACATATGACAATATAACAGATACAAAGTCATATAAATTGCATTACTATTATCTAAGCTCATGACACCGAAGCGTTAACATATACCAACAATAAATGAATGCCCTTGCAGGTGTCTAACCCGGGACACCCGTAGTCTGACTCAAATGAAACTGTGTTTGCTTGACTAATGTCAGTCCAAGACAAACAGGGATGTCACTCCTGATAGATCTATCCATAACATTCGCGCTTACAAGAATTAACGGTTCATGATAAATCGGGCAGATAGCAACTTTTGGTTAATCTGGGACTTAGACCAATCATGTAATTTATAATTGTACATGTGTTCACCTGATTTAAAATAAGCAAGTGTTCTCACCCCGAAAACAGTAAAGTAGGGGCTATGGAAACTTACCTTGTCAGTTAATCGTCTGGAATTGATAATGGATTAAGGCACGCCAAATAGTGACTCAGTCAAACACCTAAGTAATTACAACAAATCTGAGTTTACATTCCATGGACTCTATGTACGCAATGAATTTTGCAAATGGGTCATAAAAGGGCATTGTCGTTTATGAGATGACGTTTTATGTTTCCAAAATAATGATTAAAACCGTTAGCTCTAGAGATGACACGTGGCCTTACATATATAAGCCTATATACGTAAATTTCTAAAATTATGCTTTGTAACTTATATTTACCTACCATTGGGATCTTGTCTATACTATGGTCGTTTAAGTAAATTCGTAAACTCGTCAGTTTCTTAAATTTTTCGGTTTCGTTTCTCGTTGTTCCAAAACAACCATTTAGGCTAATTTACCACATTTCTATCTCCCTCTTTAGTTTACCATATCATCACATGTAATTCCCTTAATTTTCTTTTAAACAATCTGTATTTATCTGAATATTTAACACTTTTCATTCTACATTTTTTAATTTAGCGACGCGCGTGCGCTAGATCTATTCTCTATAAGACATTTAACGATTTTAAACCCTAAAGCCATAACACAAACGATGAGTGTCGTATGTGTTGAAAACAATAAAACATACAAGGTAAACAACATCGAAAACTTTTAAATATTTTTAGTGTCAATGAATTTATAATAAACCCAACATGCTCTGCGTTCTTAAGTTATGCTTACAATCTAATTTCGTCTATTATTCATTACCACGTTCTCTCGCCCCTAAATCTTCAATATGTATTTTATGATACCTTTTCCTCTCTGAATAGTTATTGCTTTGGCTAGACCTGGTTTCTAATCAACTTGGGTTTCGGTATGTGGCCGACTTATCCTAAAAGACTCCGAGGCCATATGCATGTTTCAATAACTATCCTTTTACGTCTAATTATTATATAAGGTAACTTATAGTGCCAAGCCTCTAGAGTTTATTACATGCATTATTTTTATAAAATACCAAACCCACATGACCTACACCATGTTTCTTTTTCTGTTTCTCTGCGTCGAGCCCAAACAGTGGGTTTAAGACCACTGTTGTGGCTTCTTCTCCCCCACAATGAGCCTTATAACATGCATAACTAGTGCTTCCACTTAGACCCGCATGATTTCCGACTTAACTACTTGGTTACGAAGTTTTTAAAATGATGAGACACAAGGACGATTCATGCGAGCAGGCCCAACAGCGGCTGTTGTGGTCGCACCCCTTTTGTGGTGTGTTTGCTTACGTTTTTAATGGGTTTCGAATGCTAAGTGGTGTCGAGTATTTACAAGGCCTCGTTATAATCCCTCGAGCCACACTTTGCCCGGTTTCTTTAGGGATGCGACGTCCCAACAGTGAGCCAATGGCTCACTGTGGTTCGTTGCATGCTGGTAGGCTAAGCTTGGTTTTATGCCAAGATCGACGCATGTTAGTGTCGTGCAAGTAACGTATAATCTATCGTTTATTCATCCCTAGTGAACCAACATTTACGTATAAGTTTTAAAGTTTTCATAGAAATCCCTTGGTCCGTTATTTGTTCTTATGAACGTCGTGGTTTACACTAATTTTCTATCGCACGTATGTTGGGTCGAAGGTGTTGGCACACGCATGGACACAAGGACCACGCATGGGCTGTACCATGCGTGCCATGCGCTTGTCATGCAAAAAGCCGGGGTTCATTAAACTACAACGTAAATTACATTTTAGTGATAGATGTTAAACTACGAGGACGACTTACCGAGGTCTAAGTTTGCCAAATGACGACGAGGAGAGTGATGGTGGTAAGAGGTCGAACCTCCTTCGGCTTCAACCCTTACAAACCCGGCGTTCCTAGGCTTGAGAATCCAACGAAAACCCTAGACTCGAACCTTATTGCTTACTTCTTATTTTCAAAGTTTAGATATGCTAAAAGTGTGCATGCATGGCCTTATTTATACTCAAATTATCACTAGTTTCCTAAGACTTTTGTCATATGCATGTGAGTGCGATAGGACTATTGACACAAGACACACACAATTCAATATTTCAGATTCTCATGACACTATTTTGTATCATTGGTCTTTCCTAATACTGTTAAGGAATATATGCCATTGTTGACTTGAGATTTGAAATAGGTACAATAGGACAAGCACATGGGGGAGGGGGGGGGGGGGGGGGGGGGGGGGGGGGGGGGGGGATTATATATACTTGAGGGGGGGGGGGGGGGGGGGGAGGAAAGAAAAGGATAGTATGGGGGGGTTGGATATGTAGGGAGGGGGGGGGGGGGGGGGGGGGCATATCATGATGATAGTCTTTGGCTTTGTATTTTTGAAATGTGTCTACAGGTAATTTATTAAAGTGTAGAACGGTTTTTAGTATGGGGGGGGGGGTTTGTTGTAATTGTTGTTGGAGGGGGTTTAGTTTACAAAAAAGTGAAATAAACATGGATTTTTATTGATTTATTGGTTTTTGTATACTCTGGAGGGGTCTCACTAATCTTTCTGCGGGGGGCATAAAGCAATAGCGGAAGTGATATTTCTCCCGCCAAGTGCGAGCGTAGATACTCATTTCCGTAATCATAGTAATGCATTTATCAAAACCACTCCACCCCAAACCAAAAAAATCTCAACCCTGACCCATAAAATGCCCCAAACTCTTAACCCACCACAACCCAACCAATCCCCCTCTCCCCACCCAAAACCTCATAGACCCCCCTACACCCCACACTCAACACCAATAAAACCACCCAAACACAAAAGTGTTTCTATCAATTCCCCCACCACCATATCCCTCTATCAATTTCGTCCCCCACACCCTAACCCCCCCTACACACTCCCCTAAAACCATCAATATCCTACCCACTATAAACCATCAAAAGCCCAGTTCTCTCATAATTCAACATGACCAGGGGCCACAGTGCACAACTGTATGAGTTGATGGCAAGATAACCACTCTAGATATTTTTCATAGTACTAAAGAGGAAAGTGCGATATATCTCTCATATAAAATTTGCATGCCCCGTTCACTTTGGGGGGCGGGGACTGGTTAGAAACTTTCTTTTTTTCTCCGTCTCACGGACTCTATAGGTTGGGTGAAATTTTTGGATTCGAATGAGAATAGATATAATAAAGAGATTCGAACTTTGCCTAGCGAAGACGAAGGGGGGGGAGGAGAGTGTAGTTTACTTGCTTAGCTTGAACATGCCCAAACAGATTTCCGTTCACTTACGCAAGATTCACTCGTTACTTGTTAGCTAGCGCTATTACCAAATCTTTAAGATTTCAGGGAAGCCCCACGGAGCGGTTCTGAAAGAACGCGTAGTGGACAACGAAGTTACTTGACCTTATAGCAATTCTCCTTTCTCCTTCTTTTAGCTGAAGGCTTATCCATGAATCCGGACTTGAAGAACTTGAGGGCATAGGATTCAATCCAGCCACATGTTCTCCCTATGGCTACCTTGTTGTGAACGAAAGACCAGATCTCTATTCTTCCAGCAATCTTCTTTTGATGATAAAAAAGAAAGAAGAGAAAGAACTGGGAAGCTTACGAAAACTGGTGTCTTCTGAATTATATGAAGCCAGTAAGCAAACACAGCGAATCCATGGATATTTAAACCTGAGTGCTCCAGGAAAAAGCTAGAATTTTTGATGGAAAACAAGGGAACCTTTTGAACACACCTGTTCTAATGAAAGCCTTATATCAATGAAATTTAATATCATCAGTTTAAGATATAAAATCACCATGGGGCGTATCCAGTGGGCGTACACATCACGTCTTTCTTACACAACAACCCCTTAAAGAAAAAAGGGGGCCAAGAAAGGGGGACAACCGGGTAGGAGAAAATGGGGAGGTTTGGGCTTTAGAGGGGTTGGTGTTTGGCTTATATTTTTATAGATGTTGCTTAATTAGGATTAGGGGGGGGGGGATGATGTTTAGGAGCTCGCCAGGAAGTACTTGGTACTTCCTACGAACTCCGGCTCACTTCCAGCTTGGCCTGATTAATTAGTATAAGCTATGCTCTCTAGGGGTGTTGATCGGTTCGGTTATCGGGTTATTCGGTTTGTTCGGTTCGGTTATTCGAGTTCAAAGTTTTTTTAAGGTCAACCCATATAACTGACCCAAACCAATTCAAATTCGGTTTTTCTACGGTCGGCTTCGGCTTTTCGGGTTTACCCAATTACACAATTTATTAAAAAAGAAAGAAAAGATATACAAATATGTTTAGACCAAAAAAATATTTTTCAAACATAAAAGGTGTTTTTCAATATTAGGATAAAATTTTATTGATCTTTTTATATATATAAATATAAATATTAATTTTTTTATATATAAAATTTTATTGATCTTTTTATATATATAAATATATAAAAAATATATATACTTATATAAATTCGGTTTTCGGTTCGGTTTTCGGTTTAGACTGTCAAACCCATATCCAACCCGAGAACCGAATTCGTAGTTCGGTTCGGTTCGGTTTCGGCAAATTCGGTTCGGTTCGGTTTCGGTTTTCGATTTTCGGTTTTTTCGGTTATTTCGGTTTTTTTCTCACCCCTAATTGCTCTCAATGCCTAGTTCACTGTGTTATTTCTTTCGTGCAAATGGTATGGGCCAATACATATGATGGGCTAGTCTTGGGCCTGACTAATAGTATGATAATTATATGCTACCTGTGAATCATGCCTGAATTAATCAAACCATATTTTTATCTTTGTTACAGATTCATATCATTATCATATGGGGTACCTAAGCATTAAGAAATTACATTTTATCACTAGAATTAACAAGTTACAGGCATAAAGATGATTTTAAAAATATATAATACTCGCATTATTGCTCATATGAAACAAGAAGAAAGAGACACAATAATATCATTTCCTTATCTTAAATGGATTGTGGGCCGAAACATTATTGGAAACACGATTTTTCACGTATTGTTTATTGACGAGATATATAATGCTAAAGAATAAACAAATATTGATGTGACGTGTCCCTATTACACTAGGTCACTTTTGGACTATTATTCTTTTCTATTTTGGGTACCCTATTAGTACCCCTCTGGCCCACTAAACAGTGTTAAAAGGTACAAAAGATTCATTTTGTACCCTCTCTTTTTTACATTGCAAAACAATTTTTTAATCAGTTTCAGTTCCCGTAAATTTTGAACATTTCATACCTTTTACCCTGTTAAACTTTATAATTTTCTCGTTTCGTTTTTTCCGTGTCAATTTTATAACATATGACAAAAATTATAAAAATAGACAAAAAAATAGGCAAAAACGTCGAAGAGGGTACAAATGGTGTTTCAGGGGTACATATAACATAAGCCTTCTATTTTATGTCAACATAAAGGTACATTTTAAGTATTTTATAAACACTATTCTTTTCTATATATAGGATAATTAACAAGTCTAACAGGATATGAATAAAGGTACATTTTAAGTAATTTATATACACTGATCTTTTCACTTTTATGAATAGGATAATTAACAAGTCTAACATGATTTGGATAGAGTTTGGCTAAGATAACTAAAGAGGATTTGTATAATACAAAAGTTTCTAATTTATAGTAAAAAAACTTGCTAACGTGGGTAACTTTGTATTTTACCTTTAAAAAAAAAGGAGAACATGTGTTCCATAAGGAACATGGTACAAAAAAAAAATAAAACAAACCGCTTAATCTTATCCATCCATTTTAATTTTCATCTAATGGTTTATAGATTAATTCTTATTTAATTTAATTAAAAAACTGCTACATTCATCATTTATATTTTAAAAATTAAATATCTCACAAACGCGTTAATCGTTACGACAAAACAAACATACCATTCGGCGACGAGAAAATTAAATCTTCTTTCTAGTAGAGGTGGACACTCTATATACCTTCGAAGAACGGTTTTGTCGGGGAATGGGTTGGGAGGTTATTTGTGTTATATTTTTTGTTTTGTTTTTCTGGGTTTGTGTGTGCGTGGTGTGTGTGTTCACGATACACGAAAACATATCTCAACTGGTAGAATTCTCTAACGCAAACCGATTTTGCGAAATCACATCTCACTGAGACACATCGCAATTGCGTGATAACACAATCAACACGTAGATATATTTTCAGACGTGATTGCAGCCAAAATCAAAAATTCGAAACAACAACAAACGCGAGAGAACTCTTCATACTCGTATCTCAGCTTCGAATTAAACCTCATTCCGAACCAGGCAGTCTCTCTCACTCTCTTATTCTCTCTCTCTAATGTTCTCGAGACTTTATCTACTCCACTCTATAGTATCTCTACTCATCACATCCACAACACATACTGTAACTGACAACACCAAAACTCACAACATCCGCGCATCCACATCTTTAGAGTCGCGCTACACATCAGCACACTCTCCACAGTCTGACATGAGAGAGTACACAAAACACACACATTGTGATTTGGATTACGTAACCATGTTCTTCGCGAATTATATCTTTAAGACGTGATGAAGAAAACAAAAATAATTTCAGACATAAACAAGAGATTTCGAATAACCCTAGAATAACCTAGAATACACTCCCACCATTCCGAGTAGAATGAAACTATTGAAGTGAAGGAGTGTGGTGCAAGAATTGTTTGTGATGAAGATTTAGATGAAGAAGGAGACTTGAGTATGTTTGAAGACGTCCCAACTCTATCACAACATGGTGGGGCCTTGTGCCTGTTTGGGGATTATCGTACCGACTGGTCATGGTAGTGGCAATAAAATTATTAGAATAAATTTGTATGTCAAACTTTACATGTATTGTAATTATTATTTGGACTTTTTATTCAATAATCTTTTGCATAAATCCATGTCTTTGATTTAGATAAAGTGATTTCGTGCAGTAGATACCCACGGGGTGTTTGATGAAATGTATACGAGTAGAAATCATTTACATGTTTGAGACATGCAAACTTTCGGCAGCTATTACTCTTCTGCTTGTTTGTAGAGGATTAAGAACAGATTGTCGTGTTTTGAAGTTGCAATGTATATCGTCGGATTGGGTTATTGCATTTTATGTCCATTGGTATGAAGTTTATTACTTATATTTAATTAGCAAAGTTAAACATGCCACTCATCATTCAAATAACAACATACATTCTGTTCAAATATTTATCATTCTTCAGTAATTTTAATACATATGTATGATGGTGCGAAAAGGAACACCAAGGAGATACATTAGGGTTATTAGACATATGTACGATGATGCGAAAACCCGTGCACGGACCTCAATCGGAAACACATAGTTTTTCCCCATGAAAGTAGGGCTTCACCAGGGATCGGCAATTAGCCCATACCTATTTGCTTTGATCCTTGATGAGCTATCGAGAAGGATTCAGGAGAAGCTATACAACAAGTGAAATAGGGAAATTGAAGAGAGCAAAGGATTTTGTAACATATTGTTTCAATGAGGATGAAGATATTGAAGTGAAGGAGTGTGGTGTAAGACTTGTTTGTGATGAAGATTTAGATCAAGAAGGAGACTTGAGTATGTTTGAAGACGTCCCAACTCTATCACAACATGGTGGGGCCTTGTGCCTGTTTGGGGATTATCGTACCGACTGGTCATGGTAGTGGCAATAAAATTATTAGAATAAATTTGTATGTCAAACTTTACATGTATTGTAATTATTATTTGGTCTTTTTAATCAATAATCTTTTGCATAAATCCATGTCTTTGGTTTAGATAAAGTGATTTCGTGCAGTAGATACCCACGGGGTTTTTTTTTTTTTTTTTGAACGGCAACTTTATTAAAAAACTAGCAAGGAGCTAGTAAAGACATTACAAGAAATAAGATAGGGGTTTTTTAACAATATTCCAGAAAAAACCATATTACATCTACTAGAACACCATAAAAAGGGACCAAGAAACAATTCATCAAAAATCGCTCGAACGTATTAGGAGGCGAAGCGTCAAAGGACCAACTGATTTCGAAGCCTCCAAAATCCGCCACCCAGCAACATAAAAGAACACCTTCTAATTTAGACTTGAGATGGAAGAAGTCGAAAGGATAAGAACCAAGCATCCCATTCCGAGAGATGAAACAAATCTTTTGCCAATCCAAAATCCCACCAACGACAAATTTTTACTGAACAACCCGAGCCAAGGTCACATCGAAAAGGAAAACATGTTGAACATCCTCCGTGTAGCATTACAAAGCGGACACAGATGGGAATCCAACCAAAACACCTCTTCGCTAAGATTGACTCTAGTAGGTAACCTATCACGACGAGCACGCCAAGAAAAAACATTAACTTTAATGGGAATGAATTTTACCCATCTCGTTGCAACATCCGACGAAGGGAGAAACAAGTCATCAATAAAGTTTCTGATGACTTTAACCTTGAACTCTCCATCTCCGACAAATCACAAGTCCACTATCTTTGGAAGACGATGAGGACAACGTTGTTCATTAATTGAAGGTCCAAGCCACCCCCCCCATACCCACAAATCCACCCTGAAATAATTTTTCATTAATCACTACCTGCCCACTTTAGCTAATTCACCCCGTCCCTTGTCATCTAAGACCAATTTAAGGTCATCCCACTGCTGCCGCTCAGCTCCATCACGCACGTCCCGGCGAAAAGAAGCTGAGACCGAAGAAGCTCCCATTTTATTAGCCACCACAATCTCCTTATCCAATTCGAGAGCAAACAAACGGGGAAACTGAACACAAAGAGGGGCATCAGCTAACCATATATCATTACCAAAAACTAGTACCAGACCGTCACCCATCGCTTCTTACAATGCGAAGAAAATCAAAACCGAATCTTTCAAAGATTTTTACTTCCGTAAATAGAGCACCAAATCGAGGGTTGATCGGTCACATGAAGATCAAACTTTGAGCCATAAATCGCTTGAATAACTTTACACCATAAAGAGCCATCGCCAGAAATGAAGCGCCACACCCACTTCAACAAAAGAGCACGATTCAACGCGAAGAAACTTGAGACACCAAGACCACCGTTCAGTTTGGACGCTAAGACATTGTCCCAAGCTACCCCGAAATTTTCTTATCGAAGGAATCAACACCGTTGAAGACTTACTACGGATAGATTCCATAGTCGTCATCACGCCTTTTGGAACCTTAAAGATGACATATAATAAATTGGATGAGGCCCAAGAACGGATTTAATATATAGGGTCAATCTGCCGGGGCTATGGAAAGGGTTTTAACCTTCCATTTAGATTACGGGTTGGAGTTGTTCACCCAAGCCACCCAATCGACTTCCGTTACATACACTCCCAAAACCCCCCCCCCGGGGGTCACACCCAAGAATAACGAAAAGGAGTGTTCAAAACAGCACACCCGATCCTATTCGCCGCCTGCACAACAACATTCTGAGAAACCCCGACACCCAAGACTTGGCTCTTAGCAATGTTGATCTTAAGACCCGACGCAAGATGGAAGCAATTAAGAACTTTAACAATATTATGTAAGTTCTGTTCGGACCACTCTCCAATTAGAAAACATTGGCATCGTCAGCACTAAAAAAGATATGAGAAATATTAACCGAGCCATGCAATGAAAACCTTTAAAACAGCCCATCATCAAACAAACACGGGAGGAAAGAGATATGTATCGTCTTATAATAAGAATGAAAAGATAAGGGGCCAACGGATCAACCTTGTTTCAACCCACAACATAAGGGAAACTGGAGTGCGTTGGGTACAATTAACAATATGGAAGCCATGGAGGAAGTAAAGTACCACGATCCACCTCACACCAATTCGGCCCCAACCCAAACGCCATGAGAATATACAAGAGAATATAATCCACCGAACCGAATCATAAGCCTTAGCAAATAACCTTAAAAACATAGCTTGCTTCTTTTTTCTCTTACACCAGTTTAACTCTCATTTAAGAAAAAGGGACCGTCCAAATATTTTTGTCTATATTAGCAACAAAGGCCGATTGCGTCTCGGAAACTAAAATCAAGATATAACAGTAGTCCAAACGATTAGCTAAGATTTCGTGAATCACCTTATAAGCAATCAATCAAACTGATAGCGAAAATCTTAACGAAACTTCGCATCATTAACTTTTAGGAATTAATGCGATGAAAGACGAGTTACACCCCCTTGGAAACTACCAGACTTAAAAAAAAATAGTCCGACGCATCGCAAAAATCCGCTCGGACAAGACTCCATACTTTCTAACAAAATCAAACGTTGATAACATCGGGGCCAGCGAGACTTATTCTCGCCCACAGTTCCAAAACAGCCCTACGAATTTCGGTCCCTTCGATACTGCCCTATCCAGCTCATCACCTGATCCGAAGATAATCCGATTATGAAAGGAAGCATTAAGTGAGACGATCATGACACGGTTGCTGAAAATCCAACTTTCAAAGTGATTCTTAAATGCCTTCCTCACAATACTCGGATAAGTTACACCAAGTGCCCTCAACGAAAACACCACGAATCGGACAATGAGACCTTTTCTTATTAATATACCATGAAAGAAATTTAGAATTTCACCACCTTTTCCCATCTCCTTTCGATAGCCCATTTGATTTTAGATTTTTGAACAGATCCTTAACTCAAAAGTTTAATATCTTGCAGCGTCGGTTAAGATCCATCCGATTGTGAGAAGGATGTCATCCGGAAACGTTTCCCTTTCCTAGTCTTTATCAATAGAGATCAAATCATTCTGTACGGGAATTCTTTGCGTTATGAAGATTGAAACTTTTTATCTTTAGAAACATAAACGATAATAGACTTAAGGTCTTGCAATTTCTTCTTGAACCTAACCATAGCATTGGAATCAGAATGCGAAAAAGACAACCACGCATGCTCCACCATCGAATCAAAACCCTCCATCCTTAACCAAGATTGATAGAATCGAAACGGAGTCGGACCAATATCTAGAACAAACATTCCCTCAAAGAATAGGAACGTTGATTTCGGACAAGTGACAGGTCAAGGAAAAAAGTGGAAATGACGGATAATAAAGCGAGATAAGACCTTCTCGTAAAAGAAAGGATCTATATTTACTCATTTTAGAGGCATCGAGGGAGCGACCAATGGTAAACGAGTTACCCTTCCAACTGACATCCACAAGACCAGAAACACAATAAACCGATCAAAAACCGTGCCACTAGAAACATTAGAAAGATGAACCAAGTTCTTTCATCCATAGTTTCCGAACGTCATTAATGTCACCTATTATAATAGCTTCGCGTGCCATCTCCGTACAAGATTAGATAAAAATCCCCAAAGAGCCCGTTTGCTCCAGGATGTTGGAGGAGCGTAAACCGCCACTAAAAGAATCTTGACATTACGAGGGTAAAACCATGTGCCGTAAATAGCTATAAAAATTATAGAAAATAGTAGCGCCATCTTTCTTGAAGATAGTAAGCCTCCATAATACAAAGAATACCACCAGAATTCCCTAATGTGTCCTTTGGCAACAAAATTTAAAGTTTGAATTTCCCCCATAGGGACTTTACGTCCATGTGAGAAATACAAAACCATCTTTGGTCTTTGGCAACGCATAAAAAATTGATAATCTGCTTCTAATTTAACTCCTTTACCACTCCTTTTTCGTCTTGTGGCCAAGGACCTTGAATATTGAGAGGAAGAATATTCATTAAAAAACATCTTCATCTCCTTGTGAGCCAATAATGCGTTCCATATCTTCAACACCCATCCAAATTATTAACCCATAGATGTTTCCAACCGAACCATGTATCCAAAATGTCAGTATAGAGCCACGTTATGAACTTTATGTGAAAGAAGAAACTGTTCTCCATTAGAGGATTCAGGACCCTGTGATATGGGCCATAACCTTGCAATCCACCATAGCATATTACCAGGTCTTCTCCCAATAAATTAGTAGACCATCTTCACAAATTCTCCACCGACATTAGCGGGTCACAGTTGTTTTTTAGGGGTAAAACCAGGGGATGCGAATAAAGAGGTGACTCGCATACTACGAACGCCTTTAGCGGGAAGTTTATTCAATAATCAGTAAAACAAACGGATCCTCTGATTGGATGTTTGTCCGTTTCTCCTTACCATGGACCATCAACATTACATTCATCCACATTATCACTGAAAATTGTCTCGGAAAACATCCATTCACATTAATTCATCATCTGACGCGATCATCACTATTTCTGGCAGCCCCCATTCATTAGAAATTTTAGCGCCTATGCTTTGATTCGTCATTCCGAGGTATAAACAGTCTCTTGAGGTTCAAGAAACTCGGATTCCAAGTAATATGGTCCTTCGCCCGAAGCCACAAACATAATGTATACGAAGTGTGCATTCATTTTACTATTATACATGCAAGCTTTCGGACAGCTATTCCTCTTCTGGCTGTTTGTAGAGGATTTAAGAAACAGATTGTCGTAGTTTTGAAGTTGCAATGTATATCGTCGGATTGGGTTATTGCATTTAAAGGATCATTGTACATTTGAAAAATGTTCAATTAGGTTATTGTACAATTCTTTTGTTTAATATGGTCATTAAACTAACGTTTTAATACTTTTAAGTCACTATAATGCTACAAATGATTTATTCAAGTCATCATCGTAATATTTTTATGCTTATATAAGTCTATAAACTTTTTAAAATATGATATTCAGGTCATCAAAACTATTATATAATATTCAAAAGTATTTTACATTATTTTTCCTTTAATGTATTCATTTTTGTGCTTGATTTTAGATGTTTGATGTATTTCCTTTTAACTCATGTATTATTACATATTTCAACATTATGTGTGCGCTAAATAGTTTCTAAACTAAATAGGTTATCAAATTTTGATATTTTTAAGACAAACATCTAACATGTGACTCTTTGGTATGATTAATGCCAATCAACGTTCTCTTTCGTACGATTAGCTTCTCTTACAAATACGTGTATCTTTATTTTGGTTTGATTCATTGTAGCATTGATTCATTGTAGCATTTAGGGCGCGTTTGGTTTGTATATAGGTTTAGGATTCGGATTCAGATTTAGATTTAGATTTGGTTTTGGGTTTAGATTTGGATTTAATGTATGAGAGGGAAAATGTATTATTTATTATTTTTTGATAAATTATAAGAAAAAATATAGATATTTAATAAAAAAATTAGACATGATTTGTGGACAAAATAGAATACACGACTTAAAATATGACATGGGCCCCATGTCACTGGGAATCATACGTGAAACCTACCTATTTTCTGAGAAATCATATTTTTTCAATGATGTACGGTTTTCATTTCCAATTCTCGTACCAAACAATCAGTAAAGGCTCATGATATAAATACCCCCCAAAAAAACCATTTGTACCCCTAATGTTTTTTGATTTTTAATTATTTTTTTTTAATAATTTTATATATGTTATAAAACTGTGACACGGAAAAAATGGAACGAAAAATATAAAGTTTAACAGGTCAAAAGTATGAAACTGTCAAAAATTACAGAACAGAAACTGATAAAAAACTGCGTGCACTGTAAAAAGGGGGGTACAAAAGAAATCTTTGTATCTTTTTGGTACTTTTTAGCGGGCCGGAGGTACCAATAGTAGCACCCGTAAAGTAAATGGTATGACACCATTCCTAACAATGCAAAACATGTCAAACAAACAGCCCGTATTAAAAGATGGACAAAACTTGATAGTTGAAAAAGCGTATAATTAAAAAAGAGAGAATTGCAAAAATGGTCTTTGTGGTTTGGTCAAATTGCAGATTTGGTCCGTCGAATTTCGGAAATAGAAAAACGTTCGTATTTTGAAAGTTTGGTTCCACTTTTGGTCCTTGGTCGAACTAAAATGACTGAAATACACTTGACTTTTTTTTACTTTATTTTTCTTTTGAATTTTTATTTTTATTTAATTAAGAGTAAACTGCAAAAATCATCCTTATTGGGGATGATTTTTGCAAAAAGTTTAACAAAAAGTTTTGCAAAAATCATCCCTTTAGGGATGATTTTTGCCGAACATTTCACCACTCAGGGATGATTAGTGCTAATAGTATCAGCTAGGGATGATTAGTGTCGCAAACTACAAACCACAGGGATGATTTTTGCAGATAAAAAAAACTTTAAAATCTTTAATATATTTCTATAAACATCAAAATAAATTTCTTTTTTTATCATATTAATCTCAATTATCAAATTTATAAAAAACATAAACACACACAAATTTTATTCATCTTCAATCTCTTTCCACCCACCCCAATATCTTTATTCATCTTCATTTTCAACCTCCTACCCTCACGGTTTATATTTTCATGAACAAAATTATACACAAACCTCAAAACCCTTTTTATTTCTTCTTTGATCAAAAGGTGTTAGATATTAGAAAAAGACTCGGTCACCTCATGTATTTTACTGTTCAATATAGCTCGTAGTTTAATAGGTAAACATATGACTTTCGGTATTGAACCGGGTACTAATACCCG